>RJWM01008545.1:0-45752 GCA_004363535.1 Dasyprocta punctata | reverse complement strand
TATTTTTAAATACTTGTGTAGTTGTCAGCGAGGTCCATAAGGGATATTTAGCATCTCACATGAAGGAAATTGCCTGAAGCATAGGTCATGTCTCATTCTATAATGCATGGTCAGCAACTCATGTAGCTGTCTAGAAAGACTTTAACAGATAAGAAATATTGTCTTATTCCTTTAATATGAGTTTAACATTATGATTTGAGAGTATGTTTGCTTTGTTCAGGAAAAATATTTTTAGCAAGTTCAACTCTAACTAGTGTACTTAAATATGTTCTAATGCTTCCCTTTTAGAAAATAAACAAATGTGCTCTTAATTCAAATAATGTACCAGTAAATTTTAAACTTTACATGTTCATTGACCAGCAGAGGAGATTCCTTACTCTTGATTGATATCGCTAGAAAAAGAGTAAAATGTACTTTGAAATAAGACAATCTGAAAAGCTTTACTGTTATGCAGTGTGACAGTATGAAGAAAGCAAATTTCCCACTCATAACAAAGAAAATAAACAGGTAAAACTGACTCCTTGGAAAACCTGCAATCTAAAAACAAACTTTAAAGTTAAAATTTTGCTTCTAAGAAGAATTAAATCTAAACTCATTAATTAAAGTTGGTATATTTTGGGAGAGCAACAATAGAAGACAATACTTTATTTTAAAAGATGAGCAGTTGATGTTTATGTATTATTAGATGATTTCTTGATAATGGTTTGGTTAACAAAAATATTTGCCGTCAAGCAAATACTCATCAGAGAATATTCACCAGGGAATAGATAAGTTAATTTTAAAAGAAAAGACAAATTACTATGTAATACTATGGGCACACCACTATACCTGGAGAAGTCAAAGACCTAAGGAGCCTAGGGTGGCTTCTGTGGCAAGGCAAGGTCTAAGTAACTCAGAAGATAGTTTTTTGTTTTGTTTTGCTTTGTTTTGTTTTTGTTTTGTTTGGTGTCTTAGTTACTTTTTGCTCGTTGCCGAGACAAAATACGTGACGCCCAAAATAAGGGAAGGAAAGGTTTATTCTTACAGTTTCTCGGGAGTTTCAGTCAACACTTAAGTTGGCTCCAAGATAGTGTGGCCTGGTGGGCCTGCTGTTCATGGCTGCTGCAAGCTGCAAGCCGTGAGGCGAGAGAGAGACAGACAGATGGAAGAGAGAAGACCCACCTTCACTTACACTTTATGTCGGCTCCGCCCCTGGGCGGATACAGCAAATGGAACACAAGCAAGCGCCAGACTTAGCCCCATCAAAAGTACGTGAGGACTTGGGGGGACATAGCATACTCCATACATTTGGTAATGGAAATGTTTTGTTTTGTTTTGGTACCGGAAATCAGGCTCACAACCTCACATCTACCAAGCAGGCACTTATGCCACTGAGCTAAATCCCAGCCCTATTTTTTGAGACAGGGTCTCACTATGGAGTTTAGGCTGGCCTTGAACTCACTTTGTAGCCCAGGTTGGTCTCAAACTCACAAGAATCCTCCTGCCTCAGCCCCACGAGTGCTGGGATTAAAGGCATGTGCCAAAATGCCAGGTTGAAGATAGGTTCTTTTTGTTCTTTCTTTCTCATTCTAAATTGCCTGGGAAATAGTAATTTTAGTTGATCTTTTTTGTAGATTAAAAAGTGCGATGATTAATCCTGATTGTCAACTTGAAGGACTAGAGAAATGAGTACGAAATAGTAAAGCATACTTCTGGGTGAGTCCTAGGGTTCCCCAGAGAGGGCTGGCATTGGGAGCCAGTAAACTGAGGTGGGAGGCCCACTCTTGATATCTCTGGTACCATTCAATAGGTTGAGGACTGGATAAAACAAAAGACTCTGGCTGTTTCCTCAGCTTTCTGCTGCCCAGCTGCCAGCAAACAGCTTTCCTCTGCTGTGGCTGTGTCATTTCTGCCCCACTTCAGGCCCGGAAACAACAGAGCCAGCTGAACATGAACTGAAACCTCTGAATCTTTGAGCAAAACTAGACTTTGCCTCCCATAAGATGTTCTCAGATGTTTTAGCTCAGCAACAAAAACCAAAAAAAAAGAATAACACAGAAAATGAACTGCCTTGATCAGAAGGCAAAAATACAATAGAGAATATTTACTTTCCTGTGATGTTAAATATGTGTTTACTGGAGGGACCATCACAGACAGCCTGAAAGCCCAAGAATCCCTAAAATGCTAAAAGAATTACAGAATTCATCATTTAAAGGTCTGTGAAAGCAAAATTTAGTTGAATTCCAGTAATATTTTAAAGTATAAGTTTAAATTCATCTAAGGTGGCGAAAGTACTGAAAAGGACTAGCTTATATTGGTGTTCGATTTTGGTATCAATTTTTTAAAAAACACCAAAGAAAGCCCACAAAACTTCAAAAAAATGGAAAATTTAAAGGTTCTACTTTTCATTTTGAATTATTTCTGCTGTTTGTAAAAAAGAACATCAGGGCTTACTGCTCCTATCTAACATTAACTTTGTATACATTGAGCTGTCCCTACTTCCCTTACCCTGCTTCCACAGCATTTGCTGTCTACTCTCTTACATTCTACTCTTGCAAGATAAGCTTCTTAAATTCCACACATGAGTGATGTTATGTGGGACTTCTCTTGCTGCTTTAGGCTGGTTACACTTAATGTCCTTCAGTTCCACCCAGGATGCTACAAATAACAGGACTCCATTCGTTCTATGACTAAATAATATTCCATGGAGTGCCTCACATTTTCTTTATCCATTTATCAGTTGACGGGCATTCAGACTGATTCCATAGCTGAGCTACTGTGAATAGTACTACTGTAAACATGGGAGTATAACTTTCTGTTTGATATGTTTCAGTAATCATAGCAAAAAAGAACACACTACTGAGGGGCTCAGACATTTTGGGATGGACTTTTTCATTGGAAAATCAACCAAATGGGCATGCAAGCTGAGTAAAAATGAATAGATACCACAATGGATGACAGAGTGTAGAAAGTACACCTAGCAAGTCAGTCTCAAAAGCTAGTGCAACACTGATAAATGCAGCTTGTCCTATTAACAATACCGTTACTTTTTTCTTTTTTTTTTTTTAATTTAGAAAGTTTGACTGACCACAACCTTGAAGACTCAATGAGGGGTAAGAAGGAACTTGATACAGAGCACATCTTTATTTGAGAATTACAAGAATTAGACTAAAACAGATACTATCGGAGTAGGACTCATTATTCCCCACCAACTGTTTCTTGAAAGTTGATGACTTCTCACTGCAAGATTGCATAATTCTCTGCCTGAGGGATTTCTCTGAGGCATAAGAAGAATTTGCTGCATGTAGTATAGGCCAGATTTCTAAACAGAAAACAGTTTCAATTGCAACTCTTTACCCATGACAAGTAGGTGTTAGGATAATATCACCCACTTTGGAACAATTTGAGGCAGCTCTGAGGTCGGTTGTATTCTATGAATTAGCCATTGAGACTAATCCACATTTCCCATAGAGATAACCTCACTCATTAACGTACCAATTTGTACTACTTTTCCTTCCCCATACTACTTTTCCATTGTCATGCTGTCTCTCCTTGAAGTCACCTCTCAAGTGAATATCATCTCACACTCTAGACCCAAGCTCTAATTTGAGGGAACTCAAGTTAAGAATTCATACACACTTTAATTTATTTTGTTCTACACACTTATTTGAACCAATTTAGTGTGTATAAACACACTATGCATGAGCTACTAAGTTGATGATATCTTGGAGTAACTTTTGAAAAGCATACCTAATGTGACTGTTTGGGACAATACACTACTTGAAACAAAATAGTAAATATAACTTATGATAATGTATGCTAACTTCAACTTTTCATTCCTGCATCAAAGAAAATGTAAATATAGTTTTATTATTTACCTGACTTTTAAAGTGTTTTATGTGATATATATATATATATATATATATATATATATATATATGCTTTTTTTGCACTCAACTTGAAAATGTGCTCACTAATCTGCAAGATGAATTTTATGGCATATTTTAGTGAAACATATATAAGGGTCTTTATCTGGACAATCCACTCTGCAGCTGTAATCAGTTTGTATGTCTTTATATCAATAATTTATGACAATTTTAATATTTGCTCATCTTACACAACACTCAGAGAACAAGCTTCCTGTAATACAAGGTTTCACTATTGTATCTTGCTCATTATTCTCAATTTCATATGACTTCTATTGATTTGATTGCCTTGCAAATAATTCTATTTAAATTCATATGTGAAATAATTTAAGAAGTTAAACCATTTATTTTAGAGTGTGAATCTTTATAAGAAAATAGTTGTTCTCAATAACAATTAAGAATTATTAAGTAATTTGTAAAAAAAACATTTTTTCTACTATATTGCATGATTTTTTAATATTTTGACACCCAAACAAAACTGAAGAAAAAATCTGAAACATTTTAAAACAAATAAAATTGAAAAAAATTTAAAACTTAAGAGAAGTCTCTTCAAATTTGAGGTAATTATGGACACATTTTTCCACAAATGTTGAAACCTTTACAGATTAACATTTTATGTTGTACAGAGTAATTTCATACTTTAATTTATAAAAATAAAGGCAATTGAAGTGCATTTAAGTTGCATTTAACAGACAAGCACAATTGCGTGTCTGAAAATATTCTTTCCCAGAAGAACTGAAAATATCATACCACAGTGATATCTGTGCACCCATGTTTATAGCAACACAATTTGCAATAGTCAGATCTTGGAAACAACCCAAGTGCCCATCAATCAAAGACTGGATAAAAAAGATGTGGTATTTTTATACAATGGAGTTCTTCTCAGCTATTAAGAAAGATTGCATTGAGACTTTTATAAGTAAATAGTCATGACTTGAGACCATACTCATAAGTGAGATAAATCAAACCCACATGTGTAAATACCATATTGTCTCCCTAGTGTAAGAAACAGAAAAAGTATATAAGATCCAAAATCTATAATACTTACTATGTAAGGGCAAAAAGCAGCTTGAAGAGCAAAAGTAACTGGGAAGGGAAAAAGGGGAAAGAAAAAAAGGAAAAGGAAAAGATATAAATCTGTATATATGTATATGTAAGATAACTAAAATGAACACACTGCTGAATGTATTCGTTATTGAGAAAGAACAGTTAATACTCATATGATTGGATCAGTTTTACATGTTTATATCTGTTAATGTAAGTAACCATTTTGAAGATAACAATACGCAGTATTGCAACCATTGTCAAGTTTCTATCATCCTGTTTTGTAAACCTGCAATGTTACTGTTGTGCATTTACTCTAGTCATTTGTTTCTTTTGCTTGTTGTCTTTGCTATATATGTCTTTTTTTCTTCTTCACTAAAATAAAAAAAGAAAATATTCTTTAATTTTTTTACAATTTACATGTAAATTCATAATGAAGGATAAGTAGAATTTTAATAATTTTACCATCCCAGACATCCTTGTTAAATCTGTTAGTGTGTCTGCTACACATTAAAATACATTAATAATAACAATCAAATTGCAAACAATATATGTCACACCTCTGCTACTTACTGTACTGTGTAGTCTCAACATTTTGCTTCATTTAGTCTTGGTTCTAGCTGAAAGAATTGTTAATACCCTTAAATTTAAAAAAGGAAACATTGAAAGGTAAGTGGAAGAATTTAAAGGAAAATGAAAACCAGCAATTTGCTGGATAGCTCATATTCTTTATATTAGTGTTATGTATTGTTAGTTTTTATCTTGTTAGTCCACTTGAAATAATATCGAAGTAGCACATAAAATGAAGAAAAATTACTCCCTCCCACAATATGAACTACAGAATCAGCTTGTCATGGGAGCATATTCTGAGACTTTCATGTGGTTGTTAAAGGAAAATCCCTTTCTGATTAGTTTCCCCACGTGGTACTCTATACTGTCTTGAAACTGTTGCTGTTGTTTTGTAGCTATATCCTGGATGTTGATAACAATGGTTTTTTATGGATATTGTTCACCATTAGAGAACTTTTAAAAGTGTGTATTTTGACTTATGTATGTGTGGCTGTCGTAGTTATACAGATAAATAGCTTTAAAAATTTTTTATTTTATTAAAGAAATCTCACTTTTGCCTGTTACTGTAGACTTGAATAAATTATTTAATGCTTCTACTCATAATTTCACTAATTTATTAAATGGGATACTAGTAATAGGACTTACAAAGAGTTATTAAGTATTATTTGGATCCAAGAGTACTGGGGATTGAACCCAAGACCTTCTTACTGAGACACATTACCAATCCCTTTTTATTTCTTATTTTGAGAGAGGTTTCTACATCACTACATTGTCCAGGCTGGGCTAAACTTGTCACCTTCTTGCCTCAGCCGCCCTGAGTGCTGGGATAAACTGCTCTAAATACTTGCTAAATCAAACTACAGATCTTGCCAAATACACACTGAGAAAATTTCAATTATATAGTATACAAAATACACAATATCATGTATATTTGCATAGAACATATAACAGTTTTCTTATGTAACATAATTTCATGTATAAATTGCAATCTGGGGTCCTTGATAAATTTGATAAATCCCTTATTACCTGCTGGGAGTTTTTCAGTAACTAAGAAGAAAGTTAGTTAATGGGAAGTATTTTTCAAATTCACCAAATACACCAAAAAAAAAAAAACTCTTCCTCATAGAATTATTTATTTCACAACTAACAGAAACAATTAAGTACTTTCTGAAATATTCACTTCTGTCACTGGTAGTCAAGGGATCCTAAAAGATAAACCACTTATAGATGCTTATGCAGTAAGGGCAATCCGTGGAAAATGGATTTTCCATTCTTGCTAACTATGCTCTTTATTTTCACTCTAGGTTAATGGAAATCAGATTGAAAGAAGATAGTAGAGGAAAATGTGAGAACACTTGGGTTATTTTTATTGTGTGCTTCCCTTTCAACCTGCCTATTGGTAATTGAGATCATAAAAATGCAAAATACAGGGAAGAGCAAAACCTAGATGAGAATTATCTTAGGACAGCATAATACCTTTTGTCTATCATTTTGCAATGTGTACACTGTTATAATTTTTTCCACAATTACCAAACATACCAGGCATTCTGCAAAAATGACAGAAATAAAAAATATTGCTGCATTCACATTTTCTTCTGCCTGAAATGTACTATTGATCAACTCCTGGTCCACAATATTTTAGTCCTCCAAAAATATGGCAGTTACAATCATGAATTTTAGTGTGGGCTATAAAGTGATACTGTATAAACTTCTCACTCAAAAATTGTTCCTAGCAATATATATCTTCACTGCAAACATTTAATGCTTTCCCTTGTCAGTTGTAACTTTCTCTTCAGGATTCTGGGTTAAGTACTGAAAGCTATGGTGATAAAATCTTAACTCCTATTACTCTGTCAAAGGCTACCATCACAATTTATATTTTTAAGGTTTTTAACCTTAAAAAAAAGTCACCCCAAAATGATGTGTTTGCCTAAACCAACTCAAACTCATAAAAACATTTTTAGTTTTGGTTTTATAAAACACAGATGAAAGAAACACTATCAATAATAGGGTAAAGAATTATCTCACTTAGACCAAAGAGTCATAAAATTGTATTTATATTGTATTTGGGAATAAAGTATTTCAGGTTGACTATCATTAGTGCCTTAAAAGTTCGACATTTTTTTCTATGCCTAGTGGCAGTACTTTTTATTGCTTGCTTTGTTGTAGTTTGATTTGGTGGCTATATGATCCCAGCCCTAACACAGAGTGGGTGCATTGTTGAAGTCACGTGGTTACATGAACAGCCTGCCTGTTGAAAGCAGCAATGATTTGGAAGACCTCTCCCCAAATACTAAGCTCCCTTCAACAACGAGAAGCCTAGGTAGTGTGTACCATTAGCAGACAAACCTTCTCTTGCAATTTTGGAGCTGATGTAATCCAGTATTTGAGAATTTTGAAGAGATTTTTCCTAACAAAGCATGGCTTTGGGTTAGAGAAAGTTGCTCAGGTCAACTAGTTGTAGCAAATTCAATTACTTTCCTTCTTGCACTTTGATATTGACATTGCTGTTACTCGAAAGTTTTGATTTCTTAATTCTCCTCATGCCACTCCTTCTGCAGCACATTTCTACATGCTTTCAGTAAGTTTTCTCCATTCATCCGTGTTCCATGTCTCTTGCAAAATGAAAAAAAAAAAAAAAAAAAAACAAGAATGCGCCACCTTTAACACATAGGTCTAAAAAGTCTACGTTTCTTTCGTGAGCATTAATTTTATTTTCCATGATCAATTACAAAGTTTGTGTAACATAAACCATCCTATGCCTCACTAAATTCATGGAAATAAATGAAATTGATTAGACATCTTTATTCAAGCAGATTTCTGAAATAGTTGTCCTGTAGAGAACTTTCAGAAAGAAATGCATTTTTCTCCACCATTTCCTAATATGATAATCTGGATTTTTTTGGTGGTTAGCCAATTTTATGAAAACCCTTTTTACTAATCTATCAAGAGTATACTAGTTCCTAAATTTAAAATTTATTATTTATTGCTTGAGAACGTTCATCTATTTGGAAATGAAACCACAAGAACACTCATTAAAAGAAAGACAATGAATAAGCACAAACTTCTTGAACATGAGGTTTTTGGCGTATCACTTGAAAAATGAGGTTTCGTGATATCAAGATACTTTATCCAATGTCACAGAAGCAGAGCCAAGTACCCCAATTAGTTCAGAGTACCAAGTTTGGCTTGTTTGCTGCAATGGATATGCATATAACCAAACTGATGTCCATCCACCATAACGCCATGTGGCCTTATCTCTTGTTCCTCTAGGCAAGAAGTGCGGTTGTATGTAGAGCTAATACCCAAAAGATCTTATGGTTACAGTTATACATGATTATGCAAGGTATAAGTTCTAAAAGGATGCTTGTAGACAAAGAGAAGAAGGCCATTAATATAGATGTCTTTGTAAATTCAGCAATGGATCATTATATCACTGATAGAATTTCATTAGTTCTCTTTTATTCAGTGTTTTGCTAAAGTGTTTAAGTTTTCAAGTTTAGATTTAAAATTCTGTGATCAGTACAACAGAAACAGGAGAAAAACCAAACAAAACCCATCATCCCAAAGTTATAAAGAAATGTTTTTATACCTGTGTGTATTGACCTCTCTAAAACCTTGAAATAATTATAAATGCATATTTCTAAGTGTAATTTGGGCATTACAGAGCTATAATAATTTAGCATAAGAATGGTATAAGGCGATCTTTGGGTTGACTTACATATTCCTATTCTCTAAAATAAAACAGAAAACATTTGATAGGCATGAACCCACATTGTTATTATTTGTGCTTCTTAAAACAGTCAATACTTTGAAGTAATATATTTTAAATATGATATTATATATTAATTAAGTTTTAAAATTTTCAATCTTTTCCTTATCCCTCCTAATATACCCCATACCAGTCATATTCAAACAGATTTTAACAGAATATTCTCCAATTAAATACAGTTCTATCTTTCTCTATGCTTGACATGTACCTACACACCCATTAATAAATAGAGAATATAGTGTCACAAACTGGTAAGGTCAAGAGAAATTAATGATGATATTTTTACTGGGCTAAAAAATTATAATAATGAAAATATTGCAGAACACTTTCTGTCATTTATTAGTATAACAGTTTATTCCTTAAATTTCATAAAATAGAAGTGTCTTTGAAAATAGAGTTTTTCCCAGCTATAAAAATTATACATGGCTTTGTGAGTACCCAGTCCCTTGTGGGTCCTATCAGCAAGTCTCCTCCTGAGTCATCCTGTGACATTCTGCCCTCAGACCACGGGAGGGGGTGCTAATGAGAATCACCATACAATGCATGTGTGAATAAGATCACCACGTTGTGTACATTTAGTATTGTCAAATTTTGTAAGTACTTTAAAATTGAACAAAAAGAAGAGTCTTTACCTAAATAATTTGTTGATATGTTTTCTTACTGTAAATAGTTTGATACAAATTCATATGAAATTTCATAGTCTGTAAATTCTGTTGATGGTATGTTTATTATAACAAGGGTTATTATTGACACTGTACTTTTCCATAATGCATCACTCCTCTTTGAAATACAAACCTGATTAAGTACTTTTTAAAAGTTTAAAGTCACTAGGTCATTTACTGGTCATAGAAAAGTCGTGAGTTATTTTGAATTGAGCACACATAGAAAACAATGACAAAATCAAAATGTAATTATGAATTTAGGAAGAGTATATCTTTTAGTACCATTGATTCTAGCAAAAATGCCTCGATTTTTAAAAAATTAAGTTCATTGGTACATTTTAGATATACATAATGATGATATTCATCATAGGGAATTTGTACCTGTACATGATATATTTTGATTCTTTTTTCCCAATCCCTCCTCCTCTCTTCAACTCATTTTCCCCTTGCTGTTTACAAAGCTTTGTTTTCATTTTATCTTTTATTTGTTTTTTGATTTTTTTCTCTTCCCTTTCTTCCTTTCCCACTACCCTCACCCTAGTTTTCCTTTCCTTTTGAATAATTTCTTCCCATTTCACAATATCTACTGTACCTTTTATTTACTCCTTCGATTTCTCACACCAGTGAGACAATGTGATGTTTACACATGTGAATCCAATTTATTTCACTTAAGAATATGATCTCAAGTTGCATTCATTTACCTAGAATTACCTCACATTTATCCTTCTTGTGGCAGAGTAGTACTCCATTATATATTTTTTAAAAACCACATAATTTTTATACATTCCTTGGTTGATGGAAATTTCAGTTGTTTCCAAGATCTAGATATTGCAAACTGTGCTGCTATAAACAATGGGTGCAAAAATATCACTGTGGTATGATGCTTTTAATTCTTAAGGGAAGGTAACCAGAAAGGAAATATGTGAGTCAAATGGGACCTCTAATCCTATTTTTTTGAGCAATCTCCGTATTACACGCACACAACAGTGCAGAAGGGTTGCTTTTCCCCCATAGCGCTGCCAGCATTTGTAATTGGTTGATTTCTTGATAATAGCTGTTCTTTCTGGAGTGAGATGGAATTTCAGCTTTGTATTAATTGGCATCTCTCTAATAACCAATGATGTCGAACACTTTTTCATATATAAATATTTGCTATTTGTATTTATTCATCTCACAAGTGTATATTCATCTCAGATGCCCATTTTTAGATTTGGTCTTTAAATTCGGGGTGACTGATTTTTTTTTCATTTCTTTATATGTTCTAGATACAAGTCCTCTGTCTGAAGGACAACTGGCTGAGAATTTTTTCTCACTCTTTAGGTTATCTTTTCACTCTGCTGGTGATTTCTTTTGTTGAGCAGAAGTTGTTTTTAATAGGATGAAATCTCAGTTATTTATTCTTTGTATTATTTTATGTGCAATTGGGGTTAATTCATGAAATCTTTGCCTACACTTTTGTCTTAAAGAGTTCTGCCTATTCTCTCTTCCAGGAGATTTAGTGTTTCTGTTTTAATATTTAGGTCTTTGATCCATTTTGATTTTTGTTTAGTGCATGGTGATAAACATGTATCTAGTTTTAGAGTTTTATCATGGACCTGGCCAAGATTCCCAATCACCCAAATGAGTGCACAGTGAAGGCTTAAATAAATGACACAAGTGGTATGATTTTAGGGCTCCAGGAGGAACAAAACCCACTAGCACAGTTCGAGACTCTGGGGGCTGAGACAAAGAGCTTCTCTGGGCAGCCCATATTTATTAGGTCTTCAAAAAAAGAGATGGGATACTGAGGAAAGAGTGGCATCTGAGCAGGACCTTGGGGGTGGTTCAAGAGCTTTTCCAAGTAGCAGACTGTATCAATTTAGGAGAAGCATCTTATGTTAATTTAGGAGAACTATCATAGGAGAAAGTCTCCAGGTTGCATTTCACTACAGAAGTGAAATGCCTGCAGCTACAGTTTTTATTTAGTTAACTAGGGTTGGAGCCAAATGTCCTAAGCTGGGACCTTGTCTTGCCCTTTGAGGCATCTCTTTGTTCTCTGGTCAGCCATGACCTGGCCATGCCACAACCCTGCACATGTGTTCAATTTCCAGCTTTTATGGCTCCTAACAGTCTTTGCCGTGTGGAAAGCCATCATATTAACAGAACCAAAGACAAAAATCACCTGGTCCTCTCAATAAATACTGAAAAAGTATTTGACAAAGTTCAACACTGTTCATGGTAAAAATCTTACAAAGAATTGGAATAGATTATCCTTACCTTAATCTGGTAAAAGCCATCTATGAAAAATAGCCAGCATCATACCAAATGGTAAAAAAAAACTTTCACTCTAAAACCAGCAACACGACAAGGATGTTCACTATTGCCACTGCTGTTCAGTAGAGTTCTGGCAATGTTATCCAGAACAATTGGACAAGAGAAAGAAATAAAATGGATAAGGATAAGAAAGGAAGATGTTAAATTATCATTATTTTATTTACAGTTGACATGATAGTCTACATAGAAGACCCACCAAAAGACCAATAGATTTAATAAGCAAATTCAGTTGTGTAGCTGAATACAAAATCATCACTCAAAAATCAACAACACTCTTAAGCACAGATAAACTCACTGAGAGAGAAGTTAAGGAAACCACACTCTTCACATAGCATCCTATAAAATGAAATTTTTAGGAATCAATCTAAAGATTAGATTAGGAATGTAATCTAAAGGAAGCAAAAGATCCATTCATTGAAAATTACAGTGTTCTGAAAAAGGAGATTGAAGTGGATATCAGAAAATGAAAGATATCCCTTGCTAATGGATAGAAAGGACCAACATAGTAAAAATGGCCATATTCTTAAAATTGTTACATAGATTTAATGCAATCCCCAGTCAAACTATCATTAGCATACCTCACCGAACTACAGAAAACATTCCTAAGATTCATTTGGAACCAGAAGAAATCTAGAATAGCAAAAACAATTATCTGCAACAAAGGCAAGGCAGGAGGCACTACGATTCCTGACTTGAAATTTTACAAAGTTACAGTGATAAAAACAATATGGTACTGACAATAAAACAGATCCAAGGGTCAATGGAACAGATTAGAAGATGCCAAAATGCCTTCAGTCACATTCAGCCACCTTATCTGTGACAAAGGAGCCAAACATGGTTCACTGGAAGAAAGATAGCCTCTTTAGTAAGTAGTGTTGGAAAAAACGTTTGTATTTTGTAGAGATGGGTTCTAGTTAAGTTGCTTGGCTGGCCTCAAACTTGGGTTACTCTTGCCTCTACCTCGCACATACTGAGATTACAGACAAGTACCACCGTGTCCAACAGAAATGTCTTCTGATATTTGCCATTAATCCATTCAGATGAATTGTAGTTTTCTAAAATTAAAGTGTGTTATCGACTCTTTAAATCTCTGAATGAAATATTTGTAAGGAAGTACATGTAAGAAGTAGCATAATAATTGATACTTGCATAGCACATCTAAAGTGTTTCATAATGTATTAACTCACATTTTCTCAAATAGTGTTTCATTACTCTTTAAATGTGAATGTAATTTTGCCTCACAGTTTAGAAGAGGAAACACAACACAAAGGCACGGTGAAAGGAACACTGACTAATAATGTGTTGTAAACATCACAGGAGTGCACTGGTCAGATCCCTCTTGCAACTGGTGCATTGGTCAGGTCTCTCTTCAGGACAGTCTTAGGCAAGGAGGGTAGTGACCTACAGCCAGCATCCACTCCACCACCCGCATTTGTTCCTGTGCTCATACAGGCCATTCCCCCTTCCCTGGAGTGCTCCCAACTCCTAACTCTGAGTGTGGTGGATGTCCTAGGACTGAGTTAGCCCTGCTCCATATTGGGCGCCTCTACCATTTCATCCTGGCAGTTCTGCAGTAGGAATTCTTGCCTATCTGTCTTGCTGAGATGCTCCCAGAAGTACACAGCAGCTGGCGCTTTTCCTGCTCAGGGTCTTCTCTAACTGGTACAGTCTGCAGTTTTGCTCTTCCTCTCCTGCATTCTGCACAGGCAAGTTCCCCAGTAAAGTCATCTGAAAATCCAGTCACATGATGGTATCTGCTACATGGAGGGCCTGAGATGATGCTGTGGCTTAAATATTTTCATGAATACTGTAAATAGGCTTATACTGATAGGATTAGTGGTAATTGACAAACGCAATTTGGCTAAATTATTAAATTTTTTCATTGCACGTGAGTATAAGAATTCTGATGCTATGAATGGCAAAGAAACATTTAGCCAAGAACCTAATTACAGAGGCTACCTTAAAAAATAAGTTAAAATTTCAGGAAAACGTCTATAGGAAGATTTTGAAAAATTATTTAAAACTCAAAATTTTTCAGAGGACTGAGAAAGAAAAATAGAGGTAAGATCAATGCTCTGAGTATTCTTCCTTTAAAAGTGTTCCAGTTCTGTAGATAAAGACTAATAGATTGTGATCTCACAAATAAACTATTCAAATTTCAAGCTAAATGCTGCTTTTATAAATAGATCAAAGATCAAATTTTTTATTTTTTATTTAATTATGTTATAATTATTTCATTGTGTTACAATTATGTGTACCTACACAAACCGCTTAACCTATGTTAATTTTCTCACTACAAAAATTAATACAATGATAACATAATTTTGCAAGTATACCATGGGGATGTACTGAGTTGATATTTGTAATGCTCTGGGATAAAATCAATACATATTAAGCACTAAGACTAATATTTTGCTCTCTCTCTCGTTGCTTTGCTACAGTCTACCCACTATGAACTGTTCTCCTCTGCCAAGCCAACCTGCCTTAGAGCCAGCTGATTATGACATAAAACCTCTATAAACTGTAAGCTGAATACACCTTTCCTTTTTTTTTTTTTTTTTTTTTGGCCTTTTTTGAGGCAGGGTTTTACTAGATGGTTCAGGCTGGCCTTGAGATCACCATGTAGCCCAGGTTGGCCTTAGACTTACAGCGAACTTCCTGCCTCAGCTTCAGGAGTGCTGGGGTTACAGGCATGCGCCATCATACCTGACTAACCGTTCCTCCTTTAACCTTGGGTGTTGGATATTTTGTCACAGAAATGAGAGAAAAGTAACTAAGACACACAGAGTTTGGGAGAGCAGTCCAGGAGTTATTTTTATTGGTTTTGGCACAGAAAGTACTGCTTTTTCAAAAAATTTAGTGTACACTTGCTAAAAACCACATCCAGAAAGACTTTACTTTAGAAATTTTGAGTATTGAGAGATACCTCTAAAGATTATTTATTATATAGGTAGAATAGCAAAATAAAATTGTAATGAGAAGGGAAAAACAAAAAAAGCTAATATTTTAAAAATCTAAAGTAACAAAAGTTAAAAGCATACATAGTAAACATTCTCTAAAAAACACCATTTAAAACCCATTGTTATTTGTGCATACACACACACACACACATATAGACACACACACATACACAAACAAGTGATTCTTTTAAATGATTCATAGGATTTACCCACAATATTTAGGCTTCCACAAAACACAAAATGCAGATTCTCTCATAACATCCTTTGGTAGGTATTTGAGAACAATTATTTCCAAATTAATGGCTAACCTCATACTCTGAAGTACTACATCAGAAATTTTAATTAGTGGGATGCAGTAAAAACAAACACTTCAAGTGGTGGCTTATTTACTTGCACATTTGAATGTGCTGTTCCCAGGACACAAACTTAGCCATAACATTATCAACTAATTATGGAATTTGACTTGATTATACTAAAAACTTCTTTGTCAACTTAATTTGGAACTAGAGTCTTCTGGAGCATGGCTCTACTTTGGAAAAATTAGGGTCTTTCTCCACAGGCACATGTGTAGGACAGTTTTATAGGTTCTTTACTAAAGTAAGGAATGAAATTCTCTAAAAGAAATTAATATATTTAATGCCTTTTTCCTACTGAAACAGTTGAACTAAAATATTTCTTGAAATGGAAGATTTTATAATACTACACCAGTCTTGTTGCAGTTAAACAGAAGATATGTGGCATTTTTCAGTTTAAAAATGTCATGAAATATTTATTAGTTATTTCTGGCAATTGTCCTATTAAGTCCATGCTAATATATCTGTTATGCAAATGACAGATGAAGAAATTATATCTTTAAAATTTTTTAAAAGTCTGTCCCATTAAATAATAATGAGTGAATGTGTTCTTTGGTCTGTGACCTACCATGCTAGGCCTCATTCTTTACTAGAGCAGTGACGTTGGAATAGAGTAAATGTTTTCCTAAGATGCAAAGTAATTATTTATGAAATTATTAATTGTCTAAACGCCATCTGGACATATGCTCCTTTTTATTCTGAGGCTAATTTTCAAAATGTTTACAGATTTTCAGAAATCATAGCTTAGTTTTATCTACATACCATAGCTGGTCAGCTATTATTTCTTAGCCTGTTGGCATGGATTTCTTAGACTGTTGGATCAGTTTGTATTTCAAATCACTCAGGCACTTAATAGCTTACAAATGTTTACATTGGGACCAAAATGAAGATACAAACAATTTTTCAGTGAAAGCATCAGCTTGTGTACCAGCTCTGGATAATACCCAGTAATGTTGGCTTCAATTTTCATTATTAGTTTCATTCTCTGTGTAGTACTCACAGCCAAGTCCGCAAATAGCTATGTTTTCTTTACCAGCCTAACAACTTACAAACGTCTTTGGTATCATGTATATTTGTAGTAGAAATAAAAGCTATTTAAATGTTGAAAATTTCTTATAGATTGCTTCATTTTATTCACTTCTTCATACATTTAGGTTCTCAGGTGGTTATCAACCACACCGATTCTCAACATGCTCATGCAATTTGCTTTGGCTAATAGGTAAGTAACAAATGTGACAACAAAAAGGCTTGGGAAGTGCTTCAGGATCAAGATTTGTCCTTTGTTGATGCTATTAAAATATAGTCTTCATGGTAACTTCTTCCTCGATGAAAAACTGTGATCATACAGCTTCCATCCTCTCCAATTGACATTTAACCCCTCTTTCCAAACGTAATGATGAGGCTATCCTAGAACAGCCAGTTCTAATGCACCTGGAAGCTGACTGAAAGTACATAGGCAAGCCCCAGTGAGATCAGCAGAGCATGGTGATCTTTGCAGAAATGTCTAGCCGACACAGAGATGCATGGAAAATAAGTGGTATTGTTTTGAAAAGCTTAATTTTGAAGCAGTTTCTTCATGCAGTAATATAGTTAATACAGTTAAATACATTTTGCTTGGTTTGTCAGCTTTTTGTCCCTGTGACAAAATGCTTGGAAAGAAATAATTTAGGGGAGGAAAGGGTTCCACTGGCTTATGGTTTCAAAGCTGTTAGTCCATGGTCAGCTGGATCCATTGATTTGAGCCCTGTGTCCAGGCAGAAAAGCTGAATAAACCTGCTCACCACACGGTGTGCAAGAAATAGACAGAGGCAGGAAAGAGCTTGTGCTAGCAGGCTTCGGGCTCCTCCTGCTTTTGTGCTATCCAGGCCCTCAGACTACTGCTTGTTGCTGCCCACATTCTGTCAGTTATGCTCATAGGTTTTCTGTCCCATTCGCCAAATGACTGGCTAAGAACAGCCTCCCACACCCACCCAGAAATGTGCTACCACTTTCCTAGATGTTTCTTAGTCCAAACAAATTGACAGTCAAGATTAGTCATCACATGTAGTCAGTCATAGGGACATTTTATTCACTGGGAATCTTTTGAAATGTGCAAAGCAAATACTAATACAGCTTTTGAATAGTGGCTTCCAGGTAATTTTGTGTTTGTTTTAATATTTGGGGTATGGAAATATATGTGAACTACATGTACAACATTATGCTCACAGTTATGGAGGCTAGGAGAAAATATTTGAATCATGTTTTTAACTGCCGTGGGTGGTCAATATAATCGAATGCATCAATGCACTGATGTCTGGTATTCAAATCAAAGGTATTTACATGCACTTTTGTATTCCTTTAGTCAAGCATTTTAATTTTGTTAACATTTTTAAGTAATTTAAAATCTTTCTTCCTTTTTTATATATGACCATTACATGAATTTTCAACAATAGTAGAAAATAAAATTTGATAGAGGAAAAATCAGCAGATTTCACTTGAAGTAGGTAGATGATAAGTCATGTTCTATAGTTGTTCCATCCCTCAGAGTTTTCACTAATTCATCTAAGGTCTGAGGGGAAAAGGACAAATTATTCACAGAAAACTTAGAGTGTGGTTTATTGACAAAGAAGCACTATTGGTTTTTTAATTTACCTTTGTGCTAAATGTCCCAATTTTTTTTCCTGACGGCAAAGAAAAAAAAGGCAATGCTTAATGTTGAGCATTCAGTTTTGAAGATTTGGTTGAACGTGTATAGGTTTTAATGATATTTTACAAAAATAAAGATATTACATCAAGATATCAAGTGCCTTAGAAATATGTTAAACAATTATAAAATTGTTATTTATTAATTAATAAATTTCAATAATAAAAAATAAAGTACTGGTAAAATTAAAGTCAAATATGTTTGTAGTTGATGTATGATGCAATAGAAATAGACTTCTGGGACAAATTTGTACCTTGAAAATTTTTGTCAAATACAAATATAAAGTTATCAAATAACTTTTGTAAGGGTTCAGGAAGGTACAGCATTTAAAGCAATTTTTATAATGTCTGTAGAAAGTAGGAATTTATCACAGAGAAGTGATAAACTAAAATAATTTTAACTAAGTATTATTTTAGGTGAAACTTCTGACATATTTGAATACAAGCATTACTGTTTGATAATAAAAATTATCAGTTTTCTTATTCTCTACTTTAAAAATAGTGTAAAATTTATCTATATATTTATCAATCAAAATATTCACAAAGTTGCACATTCTCCAAGGTCTTTTTGCATACATCCTTATGATTCAGTTTTCAAAAAACAATCAATCGGTCACCCTACTTGGGCACTAAAATAACTCTATGTGAAAGTATATTAATGAATTTAGAAACCGACTCTTTCAAAATCACACAATATAATTTACATAATAATTACATTTGCTTCTGGAAATCAAAAATTTATTTTAAACATTTAATTTTGTCACTTCCAGTACAGATATAAGTGCATATAAGCAGAGCATGCCCTGTCTATAAAAACATATGTCCCATATAATGTCATTTTACTACAGTTATCCTAGAATACTTCAAATGTAAAGTTCATAAAAAGTTGGTACTACTCATATGAAATTCTCATGGATCTTTAGCGAATATTCATGATGTATTTATTGACCTAAGTTTATAAGTCTCCATTAGAATTCACAAATTAGTGTGCTTCTGGACAATCTATCAAATCTGAAAGCGTGAAAGGCCATGTTTTACGTACATGTGAGTTCATGTACCCTATCTGAAAGTGAATTTTTATGAACTTTAATGCCTCAGCCATCCAAATTGAACTCATTCCTACCAAATTATGTGATGGAATCTTTGTAAATAATTTGGATGGCATTTAATTGTGACAAGTAATATTCAATTTAATAGGAAAAAGTGGCATTTAGGCCATTTATATTCTGTAGAATTATTAAGTAGGCAGAGCAATTACACTGCAGAAAATCATGATAGAGGACATCTATTACACTAAGAAGTAAAAAAAAATCTGATATCTATTGGGGTTAAGACATTGTATAATCTGGCATGATTTTGTTATCCAGTTTTTGGGGGTTTTTTTGTAAATTTGATTGTTTATCACTTAATTGCAAACCACTTACCCAGTTCTCCTCTTCCATATATACTGGAAAAAGCAGTTAAAACCTTTCTGCATTTCTTACTCCAGATAGTCATACTGGAATGAACAAACATTCTACAAAATTTCACACTATTTTAGTCTCTAGTTTACTCTTGATCACATAAATTTAATGTTTTTAAAATTTTTTAAGCAGGGAAGTTTAATTTATTGTTAAACAGGTAAATGAATTCAGAACATTTATAGACAACAAACACATGGAAAAACATATCATCAGATTTTGAGTCCATAAATTTATCTGATGTCTTCAGAATGCCTTTGTTAAGTGGAAAAATTACTTGCACTTAGTGGTAAACATGAAGTTGAAAACTTACATTTTAGATGGTGAGTTTTCCCCCAATAAATCTTTCATCCTGCAGAACAGATTGAGCAGAAGATGTCCCACTGCTGTCGTCTTCCCACAGAGTGAAGGACAGCAACAGGGTCACTGTGCTATGTACGAGCTGATGTCAGTCAAAATGCCCTGAACCATCAGAGCTGGGTTCCTGAGGTTACAGGCAAAAGTCATTGCTGTTTCTAAATTTGACATGTGCACTATAATGTGCACATCCTATACTCATGTTCTTTCAGCTGGAAACAATTGTTTTCCTGTCAAAGTGCTTCAAAAAGATTCATTATTTACTTTCTAGAGCTGACAGAAGCTTGACCTTGGGCTAACAGTTCTTAGACAGTTGTGCTACAAGGCTTGGGAAATAAATGTTTCTGGAATATCAAATTCCAAAATCTCACACGTGTCCTCTGCTTTTCAGCCTCCATTGAGAATAAATAATTCAACAACATTGAAAACATAACCAAGCACAAATGAGCTTCTTGTTTTATAAAATATCCTTGGTCTTCATGAAAACTCAAACTGAAAATTCACGTTTCATTAAAAGCTATGAGTAGAAGGGTGGAACAAATGCCAGCAACATTAATGACATTGTATGTGAGTGGCATATTTTTCTTCTTACTCTAAGACACAATTAGGAACAAGTTCACTGATGAATTGATCCAGGTAAGAGAATCAGAGTGTGCAATTCGGTAAAAATCCAAAGGAAAAAAACACAAAGCAAACACTTTTTTCTTCAGATTTTTCTACCATCTATTCCATTATACAGAATTTTCTAAATTCTTTTCAGCAGAAATCCATGGTTTCATCTCAAATTAAATTTACCTCACAAAATCAGTGTTCCCAGTACGAAACAAAAGAGTGAGATAAAGGCTGAAGCGCTGGGTACAGGTATCAAGTCCCTAGGAGGAATGTGTGCCACAAACATCTAAATCAGAGGAGTCCAGGAGGCACAGAGAGGGGAGCACCTTTGAGGAGGTTAAAAGATGGAACTGAGAAATGTCACAAACAAGTCCTAACTATCCATAATGAATGTAATCACAATGTACTACAAACGTGTACCGATAAAATAAAACAGTCCTTTATTCATTCAAAAAAAAGGGTAAAGACAGAATTCAAAAATTGTAATACATTTGGTTACTGTTTTTTCCTGTGTGTGTGTAGGATTCCATTTATTTGCTTATTTACTCATTCTAAAGTGGGGCTATTGGAAACCATTTTTTTAAGAAATAAAAGGAATGTGTACATTCCATCTGTTGCTGAATGTATGTCTAAGATGGACTGTGAGAGGTTTCCCAGAGACTTATTGATAGCATAGAGGAGAATTAAGGAAATAGAATGAGTTATTCTCACTCTACAAGAACAAGGATCGGCTTTCATGTACTATGCAGCTCATCATAGGGAGACAGCCCAGGACAAGAGGATGTGAACAAAGACAAAGAAAGAGATGACATTCAGATAGCCTGAATTACTTCATGTCAGGAGGACAAGCTCCAGGAAATAGAAGTTGCAGTTACTTCGTTTTATTTTGGGAATCTTAATTTCCAGAACATAGGAGAAAAAGTTGTGCTTGCACAATGCTCTATCCAACATGGCATTTGCAAAGTATACTGGCAATGTTTGGTTGGGAGGCCAAGATGCTTACCCAGTAGGAAAAATAAATCTGGAAGAGAACTGGAAGAATAAAAAGGGAGGCATACATTCCAGAAGCTAGGGCAAGACTCATAAATACCAGCAATCTATGCAACTGTTGCCTTAAGAGATCCATCCACACCACACAAAATGATGTGGCCAAGGGCCCAGACCGCTTCTACCCAACACATAGCAGCAGGGCCTTAGGACAGGCCATCGAGCTATAAATACAGGGCTGCCCGGGTCACATCTCCTTGCCATGTCTGACAACTCACAAGAATGGCAAACTGTTTATGCCTAGAGAGAATCACAAGGAGGGAGGAAAATCTGACCCTAAGACAAGGGAGGAAAGCCCTTATACATTAACGTAAAGTCCTTCAACTTTAATTAGTACTTACTTGTATCAAAAGTAGGAAAAAACTAAAGCTAATTTACAAGTTGAAGTTACCTGTCTCCTTCTCTCCTTTGTCCCATGCAAATATGGTTTCAAAAAAAGGACGAAAATGAAAACTCCAAAAGTAAACTAAGTAACTGAAAATAAACTTACATTTCATTTAAATATCTGAAATTACGGTTCAAATTTCAAACCTGTGCATTTTAAAAGATGTTATTGTTTGATGGAAGACACATTTTAATTAATATACAGACGTGAATCTCTTTTATCTTTGCCTTCAGATCTGCTCTCTACTCTTCATTTCCCTGCCCTATGTTCAGTATGTTGTTGCACATAAATGTACTTCTATTTTTTTGTCTTACAATGGTTTCCGACTATGAGAGTCCAAGCAGGAGTCAGAAATACCGCACTGTGGGGTTTATACTCCCTCCCCACACTGTGGCACTGAACTTGCTCCTTCTTTCAGAAGAAGTAAAGGATCCAATTGGGCTGTTCTCACTACAAGCCCTTTGTGTGTAACCACTCATTCTCTTCCCTTGGGGTCTTCACAGGGACACTCAATTGCTCCAGGTTCCTATGCATCCATTAGTATCCTAAGTGTGCATGTTTTTGTCTAGATTTTTTTTTATTTTAAAGAGAATAAAACAATACAAAACAGAACAAAGCAGATCAAAGCAGAACAATGCAAGCAACACAGGACTTCAAAACAACAGGAAATCAACAGTGGCTACCATAATGTCGCTTGTTTTCTTCAAAATAGCTATCCACACCTTCACACATATTGAAATGAAATAATAAAAAACAGATTAAAACCAATCAAAACAAAGAATAAAAGCATTATTGGACTTCAAGATAAGATGATGGGAAATCAGCAATGGCTACCATATTGTCTCATTTTCTTCAAAGTATGTGTCTAGTTACTCTTAAAGTTATTATTCTTTATTTAGTCTTCATAATTGTATTTAATGATTATATTTTGAAACATATATATATACATATATGGTTTATGCATCATATTTAATCAATATATTTCATGAATTATTTCTTTATTTCATATAGAGTTGCATTGTCTCATTCTTTTATTGGAGTCTGCAATTGGACATAATATGAATGCTATATATTTCATTCAAAACTAGTTTAGGAAAGATTTTTCCAGTGAACTTTTAGTTTTCTTCTATTACAAAGAACATGTTGTTAATATTTTTGAACATACATTAATCCTTGTTCTTACATGTATAGGAAATAATATCCTGAGTTTAATTTTTGATAGTGAGAATAAAACTTTCTTTGCACATATTATAACACTTAATACTCTTCTAAAAATGTGTGAAGTATCTGTTTTCCATCACCCTTTTATAATACAGACATATGCCAATTAATCAAAGGGATGCATAATGTAAACATCATAGACTGTACTTACAGAAACTAATACAGTTACACTAGGTAATAAAATCCTATCAACATGTCACATGATGTGCAATGTTACTATAGTTCTGATCCTTCTAAACATGTGAAATAAATTTATATGTTAATTGAGATTGATGGTTTTTATACATGCAAAAAGAATTTTCAGCTTTTGTGTTTTGTCAGTTTTTGAACTATTTCTGTTCTTATTTGATGGAATTCTTTACATAATGTGGAAATTAAACTTTTACTGTATTAAGTGTAGCAATTTTTTTCTTTTTATTTTATGAATGCTTGTTTACAGTCCAGGATGCTTGCATTCATCTTGAGGAGTGGGTAAACATGCATAATAAAGTGCGTTTGCTTCATAAATCCTCTTCTTCTTCCCTCTCTCCACCTCCAAAACTTCTTTCCCCATTTTCATGCTTGTTGACATTGTAATTTTTAATTTGTGTTTATGACATATAATTTTACATTCACCAGGACTCTTCTTACAGCAAACTATGAAAAGAGGATGCCGATATAGTGTTCCAGGGATAGCATTTCAAGAAACAAGACTGAATGATACTTTGAACAATTACTAAAACCTGAAAAACTCACACTCCTTTTCACTAAAGACATAGATTTTCAAACACCTCTACCCCTTCATATGATCTAGAAATGCAGAAATGCTAGTGCTGCTTTAGTTAATATTGTTTGCTTGTTTGCTTAATTTTTTCTGTCTTAGGTATGTGAACTGGTATCATTTCTAGTTTTACCATTTTTTCTCATGATTAGTAATGAGCTTGAATATATTTTTATGTTTTTACTTGGCCACTGTGTTTTAGAGTCTGAAACAAAAATTCTGTGTCATTTTTTCATAGCCATTTTGTTTTAGCATGCAAAATTTGGGATCATTTTTGAAGGAATTACTTATGCAATTTGTAAAGATATTTTTCTATCTTCTTTAATCAATCTTTTATAAGCTATATACACTGCAAATATTTTTTCAATTTGTGTGGCATACTTTTCTTCACAACACATTTTGGATTAGAAGTTCTTGATTTTAATAAAATCTATTTATAGTTCATTTGTAGCCACCACCTTTCTTTCTTGTTTAATAATTCCTATCTTGAAATCATAATGATATTCTTGAGCATGTTATATTGTAACACTTATGTAGGATTTTTGTGGTTTTCACACTAAATAAATATGTGTTCTACTTTTCATAGGGAGCAGGAAATGGCTCCAGTTTCATCATTTTCCACAGACAAACATTAATTTTGTAAGTTTATTTTTTCGTCATTTAAGTTCTGTCTAAGTACATTGATTTTATCTGGCCAGTTGTGCATGAAGCATTCTGAATGCTTATTAAATATGTGTCTTTTTGCTTCATTTCTTATTGAGGGACCTGAGTTATAGTCACTTTCTCTGGTGATACATTTGTCTGCTCCTTCTTGAAGTTTTTAAAGAAATTTTGCTCTATAATTTGAACATTATTTTAACTTGAACAAAAATATCTAATTTAGCAATCTATGGTCAATCAGTATATATTATTCTTCAAAATAACAGTTTCATTTCTTCATAGTTCTCTAATGTTTATACCTATAGTCTTTTAACCCCAAAGATATTACAATTATTGTTGTTGCTTTATACATTTGATGTTTATTTAGATTTATGCATAAATTTAAAATTTTTTCTATTGATTTTGCTTTCGTGTCTCAGAACTACTTTATTTTGCCTAAATTCCTTCTTGGTAATTTAATTTATTGCTGATTTATGGATGCAAACTTAAGAATTTCTATTGTGTGACATGTTTTTTTCTTACTCCCTAACCTCTGACAATTATTAATCTGTTCTCCATTTGTATATTTTTGTTCTTTCTTTCTTTTTTTCAGATTCTAATCAGTATTTGGATACATTTTAGGTATATATGATGATCATATTCATCATAGAAAACATGACATAACTTGATTCATTTTTTCCCATTTCCCTCTCCTCCTTTGAACCCCTCCTCCCCTCTCCATTTACAAAAGCTTTGGTTCCATTTTTTCCCACTTTTTTCATTTTTTTTAATTTTTCCCTTCTTTCCTGTTGCCCTCTCCCATCCCATGTTCCCCTCCCCATCTGAATATTTTCTTCCTATTTCACAATATCTGATATACATTTTGGTCCTTATTTACGCTTTTTGTTTCTTACACCAGAGAAACAATGCAGTATTTACATATGTGTGTTCAATTTATTTCACTTAAGAGTATGGTCTCAAGGTATACCCATTTACCTAGAGTTGTCCCGTGTTTTCCCTTCTTTATGGTAGAATTGTACTCCATTGAATTAAAAAAAAAACACACACACACACACACACATTTATCCATTCACCAGTTGATGAGCATTTGGGCTGTTTCCAAGATTTGGTATTTCAAGAAAATACTTTATATGCATGGAATCAAGTTTTATTAGCATTTTTTAACTTGGTATAATTCCCTCAACAACTAGCTAGACTCTTAGATAGTTTGCTCTTTTTACTTGCAAGATATATCCCATGGTAAGAATGCATCCCTGTCTGTTTAGTCTTTTAGTCACTGAAGGCCATCTAGTTTATTTCCAGTTTCTGTCTAACACAAATAATTTAGAAGACTCAAAAAAGCAGGAAATTCTGTTGAATTATCTGTATTTTTAAATTAATGGGCTCTAGATTTTAGAAAAATTACAGAAAAACCTTAAAAGAAGTTCAGAGAATTCCCTTATTTTCCCTGACCATCATTCTACTATCTCTTATTATTAACATTTCCATTAATGAGTTTATTATTAGTGATGAACCAATATTGATACATTAGAACAGTCTGAAGTCTACAGTTTAGGGTTTACCCTTCGAACTGCACATGCTGCAGGATTTGACAAACATATTACGACTTGTGTCCATCACTGCAATATTATACAGAATAGATTGTCTAGCCTACAAATTTCTAATGTTCAGTACTCCTTCTCTTCTGAGCAACTCCCGGCAACCACTAATTGTTTTATTATTTCTGTAGTTTTCCTTTTAACAAAAATGTCAAATAATTGAAATAATAACTCACCCTGGTTTCTTCCATTTAGCAAAAGGCACTTTGGTTTCCTTTATGTCTTTTAATGACTTACTTAGTCATGTTGTGCCAATTAGTAATGCTCAATTTTATTTATGTATCACAGTATTTTTTCCATTCACCTATTAAAGGAAAGAATTTGGTTGTTTTCAATGCATTTTGGTAAATATTGGGAAGTAAAATTTCTGGATCACATGGTAAGAATACATCGAACTTCATAAAAAAAAAAACTGTCAAACAAACTTCTGAAGAGTTTTTCATTCCCACTTGCAATAAATGAGGAATTCTGTTGTTCCATATTCTTACCAAAATTTGATGTTGTCAGTGTTTTGGATTTTGGTCATTGTAGTACACGTGTAGTGGATCTACAAATATTTTCACTGAGTTCCTTTTTCATGTTAATTCTTGTTTCCTTTCCTTACCACTTGCTTACGGCTTAGTGAACTTCCTTTAAGATAGTTCTACTCTACCTGTAACAAATTTTCCTTCATCAGAGAATGGCTTCATTTCCCCTTCATTCCTGTAGGTGATTTCCATAGGAAATAAGATTCTGGATAAACAGCATTTTTCCATTAGTGTTTTTTGAAACCTGACGCTTTATCTGCATGCCACAGTCCCGATGAGGGGCTCACTGCGATTCAAGTTGCTTTCCCCTACAGGTAAGGCATAATTTTTCTCTTGCTGACTTGAATTTTCAGAAGCGTCACAATGCTGTGTCATTATACAGATTGATTTGTGTCTGTGTTCTCTGGAGTTCGCTCCCAAGACTCTATAGGTTTATTTCTTTTGACAAAGGCATTTTCTCCCTATCTCAGTTTCTGAAAGTACTTTTTCTGTCCTGTCCTATTTTTCTTCTTCTTCTTGGACATGATAACATGAATTTTAGACCCTTTGTTGCAGTCTCAATGGTTATTTTAAATTTAGTCTGTTGTCTTTGTAAGAAAGACTGCACACTTTCTATAGTTCCATCTTCCAGACCACTGATTTGTTCCTTTGTTCTTCCCATGTCTTTGCTGACTGTTTCTGGGCTTTAGTTTCCATTCTAAAATTTTTATTTCATTTGTATTTTATTACTGAGGTTTTTACTGAGGTTTTATATTTCTTTGTGAGACTATTTTTTCATTTACTATGAATGTTTTTGTTCCAATTTTTGAATATTTTAAATTTTTTCCCATATTTGTAGCATCTCCATCACATTGCTAACATCTATTGACTTCTTTCTCCATTCATTTTGAGATCTGCTTCTTATTACAATTATTTTTCATTAAAATCTGAATTTTGAGGCATTATATTGTAACACTTACTTATACTTAAACTCTGCTTTGACTGGCTTCCTCTGACATTGTTCTGGCTTCTGAGCGGGTTCTGGCCTTCTTACTTCTAGGAGTAGAGAGGTCAAAATCTCCGTGTAGCCTCCATTAACACTAAGGAGTAGATTCTTTATTACTTCCACCTGGGACTGAGATTCCTGGCTCCTCTATAAGTCTCCACTGCCATGTTTGCATATGGGAGGAAACGAGTGCTTCATTGCTACCCACTGGCCTTCACGGCACCATGGCACAAGGCAGTTGACGGCTTCATTTCTACTGGCTGGTGGTGACAGTCTAGTCTTTTTTAGGCTTCCTCTGACACCACTCCAGCAAGGACAGGGAGGAGAATAGGTTCTTCATTACTGCTGGCTGGGAATGAAGTTCAGGCTACCATGTAGTCCTCATTGTCACCCATTTGTAGCCTCACTGGCATTGGGAGGAAGGGAATATCCTAGCTCCCTATTCATGCTTCTCTGAAGCCAACCCAGTAGAACTGAATGTATCTTGTTACACCTAGTTAAGTCCATAATAATGGGCTTGTCTTTCAGGTTTTCCTGTGAGTGCAAGTGGGGCCACAATTTCATTTAACTTTAAAAAACAAATAGCTACCATGTGTTCCATCACTATACAAGAAAAATGAATAATTTATATTGATATATGGATAATATAGGACCTGCAGATAATACAAATAATATAAGGGAAATATTGTAACTCCCAACCTGTTAACCTGCCAGACGTCTGATTCCCTGAGCTAGTGTTCTCTAATATTAAAGAATGAATTCGAGGAACAATGGAGATTAAGAGCAGAAAAGATTTACTGGGGGAAAGAAAGTTTCTATCTAAGACAGACGAGGCGAGGTGGCTCTAAGGTGGGACAAAACTACAATCAACTAATAAAACTATGTCACTTAGGTAACATTGATCCAATGGAAAATCACAAAGAGGGCATGAGGTGGAATAAAACTATGGTCAACCAATAAGATTACAGGTGTGGTCATTCAGGTAATATTGATTAAATGGGGACCAAATAGGGAAGCAAGTCACTAACATGTTTACATGGGAGTACAGTGACTTTCCTGAAAGGAGATTTCAGGAGATCCATTTAAAATAGCAATCCTTGCTGTCCATCCCTAGGGGAAGTATGTAGGCATAGTCACTCTATCTTTTGTCTTATCTAACCTTTTGTGCCTCCACCCACAGTTAATGTATTTTCTGTACTGACTGCTTCCGAGGGCCAGAGCTGTCTGACTGCCTGTAATATTTCTAACTAACATCGCTGTCTATAACCATGTCACATGACACAGGCAACGAGACTTGAGAATACTCATTTTATCATTTTAACAAAAATTGACTTTATTTTTATAAATTTATTTCACTCTTGTCATATACATAAGCGTTCTATGATATAAATTTTGATGCTTTCATATTTTTTTAAATAACAGCTTTTTTTGAACTAAGATTCACACACTACACAATTTAGAAATTTGAAATGTATGATTCAGTGGAGTTTAGCATATCGAGAGTTGTACAACCGTGACCACGATCAGATTTAGACCATTTTTGTTAGCCCAAAATAAAAACACTGCCCACTAGCTAGCATCTCCCAGTCTCTTCCCCTTAAATCTGGCAACCATTGAGCTATTCTCTGTCTTCTTAGATTTTCCTATTCTGGGAATTTATTTATTTTAATTCAAAATAGACCATATTCATAACAACAATAAAGACCTTAAAATACCCAAAAAAGGACCAGGGATACAACTTATTGGCACAGTACCTGCCTCACAAGGGCAAGGTCCTGAGTTCAAGTCTCGATACCAAAAAGTACCAAAAACCAAAAACCAAAAGCAAACAAACCGAAAAAATGGATATCCTGCAATGTGAGCTCTCACACTATATTAGAATGAAACTAGAAACTGACAGTAGAAACATACTCAGAACACAGTAACTTACTTTCTCTCTCTCTCTCTTCTCTTTCCCACTAACTGTCTTTTATTTCATACTTTATGGTTTTTGGCTGCAGTAGTGTAGATGTTTTCTTGACATTTGCTGTCATGCTGTGTATGCAGCTTCTTTCTCAATCCTTTAACTGGAGAAAGAAGCCCTCTGTAAAAATACGTGCTCTGTCCAAAGGGGAAGACAATAATAAAATAAAATCTGTGCTGCTGGTGGTTTTGTGTTGCTAGCCTTTCTCTCATAAACAGAAAGAAAATCTAAAATCTAAAAACTTACACCAATATCATCTTTTGTGACTTCAGCTTCCTGGCCAGTTTGCCTTTTTCTCTTCAGCTTTCAGGGTTTCCTTATACTTGTCTTCTTGTGTGATATGTGATATGAAGGGTTTTTTTTCAAACTTAGTGAGAGGAAAAGAGAAAAGTATGTCTACTTCGTATTTCTAGAATCAAAAGACTTCTTCATTTATTATTATTTTTAGCCTCATATTTTATTTTTTTGCATGAGCCAAGAATAATAATTTGTAGATTTGTAATGTTTTGAATAGCTATATTACAGTGTACTCTAAGATGAGTCAAGAGTATCCCACAAGAGAACCAAATTTACTGCTTCACTATTGAGCACTTGGATAGGCACTCTGATTTTTTAAGAAACCATGGAACCAGGCATGGTAGCACACACCTGTCATGTGAGTACTCAGGAGGCTGAGGCAGGAGGATCACCTCGAGCTTGAGGCCAGCTTGGGTTACATCGTGAATTCAAGACCAGCCTGAGCTAGATAAAAGGACACTGTCTCAGAAAACAAACAAACAACAACAAAGAACCCAAGCATGTAGGCTTAAGCTTCATGACACAATCCTCGGTTTTGTTGAGTTATAGTAATTTGACTGCGTTTGGTACAACTGTACTGTAAGTCAAATATTGTAAATCGAGCCCTTATTAATGTTTAGTTGCTCCATTAATGGTGACCAGTGTTTAAGAGAAGAAAAATATATTCTCAATACAGCTACAAGTTTAAGATTTTGAAAGCTATAAATACGAATATTCCTAACCTTACTTCCTGACCTGATAATTCCAGAGGGGAAAATGAAAGAAAACCAAATAATAATCAGATAACATGGATGTATGATACAAATACACAAACCACGTCATTCCAAAGTGTTATTGTTTTGTTGTTTCAAATGGGATTGAAGTCTAGATCTGCCATTTGCAGTCTATTATCAAGATATTTAACCTTCCAGAGCAATTTCCTCTGTAATGTAGAAGTCATTGTAGCTTCCCCTAAATATTGAGATTTAGCCTCCAAATTTTATTTTATTACTGTGTAGTTTCATTTTATTCCTTTGGGATGTCTCAGTTCTGGGAGACTTTTTCTTGTTTGTTTATCCATTCCTTGGAACATCAGAAAAGATTCTTTTATCACCAATAAATAGGTCTCTGATTGATGAATGAATTAACTGAATGCATGTTATATGTCTCAAGTAATCGTCAACTTTCTTCTGAGTCATAAGAAATGAGGAAGACATGTTTTACTTTTGTAAAGAGAAAATTGGCTTATGTTCAATATTCTCCATAATATGGTGTTCTGAGGCAGACCTTGATGATATTGACATATACTAACTATTTCCTAAAAAGAACACAACTTCTATATTCATATTTTCTTTCTGACCTGTTTTAACATCAGATATACATAACAGATTTTAGGCAAGAATCATTGTCTTTGCACAATCATCAGAACAAACAAAGCAAGTATTTTATTTGTTTACTTAGTTTCTATATTGAAAAACAGTTTTTGTAATGTTTCTTCAAGAATGAATAATTGAAGGTTTTGCAAATTATGGCTACATTCCAGACTCATACAATTTGTACTATGTATTGCTTTATCCTCTAGTTTCCCTAAAAGTAATGTGTAAGATATGGGGTCAGGGGGTATGAAACTTGGTAGCCATAACTGAAAAACCATTTTAGTAATTCTGCATCATTTGCCAATTGAAAGAGCATAAGGAGAAAAAGAAAAAACTTCTGTAACGTGTATAGTTACCTCCCACAAGAAAGCTTTTGCAGACTCATGTGATTTTTTAAAATACAACCTTAAAATATATCTTTCATATTGGATTACTTCAAAGAAACCTCTATAGAACTTTTAAGTTTTAACATAATGTACCTCTTGCGCTGATAGCAACATGAATTCAGAAATGTCAGATTATTTTTAGTGGAAAGATAATGTTCTTGCCTTACTTTTTCTTATCAAGTGATTCAAGAAGTACATTTGAAATACATACGAACTATTATCTTCTGTTACTAATCACATTAACTGTCCAATTTAAAACTATAAATTATTTTGAAAGTCAAGAGGAATGCATAAAAAGACTCTCTTTACTACTAGCTATGCTTTTTAACTTTGGGTGACTTTTTAAAATCCTCTTCTATATGATGAAGCCCTTTTCTCCCCATAATAAGTATTCACCAAGCACAAATTGTCAACATGTTTTCAAATCTAAATTACAACTTTATACAGAGAATTAAATTGTACTCTTTGATAGTAGCCATAGCAAACATGTTCTAAATCAACCTGAGCAAAAAAATTTTCTGCAAGCATTAGCTTATAGTAATTTCTCTATTCAAAGCACATTCCTGGTATTCAAAGATATTAATGACATGAGCGCCTAGAAGACAGGTAGATTATAAATATTTTGTTCCAAGGAAAAAATTAATGTGATACTGAGACTGATGTTTGAACATGATGATTAAACATATTGAGAAAAGTGTAAATGGAAGTGTAAAGTAATTAAGTCATATCTCTAGCACATTCTGTTCATGTGGTGACATTTGTTACCAAATATATTATCAGAACATAACACATTTACAGTAATACCAGTGTACCATTCATGATGAAATCCTTACTGTGACTAATAGCTCCCAACACTATTAGAAATGAAAATGATTTTTAGTGCCCCTTTTATTTGGTGTAACATAAAGTACAAAATAGCTTACAACCAAGATATGTTTTATTTTTCTTTCTATAGTTTATTTATGTTATTTATTTGCATGAAACTTAGTACTTTGCAATGCCATGCTTTGTTAAATGTTCTTAATTAATTTCTAAAATGTTGCTGGAATATATATTTCAACTCAAGCCACAAAAATTAAAACATTAAATGGTTCTCTAGTACATACTAAAACTTAAAATGTTTTCTTTTGGAAATTTCTTGAAACCTAAGCGTATCTTTCCAAAGGAATTCAAAGATGTCAACTAGAAGACTAACTGATATCATTTTCACCTTTTATATAACTATACAGAAAGTTACACAAAGAGAACATCTTGTAAATTTGCTCAGCTCTATTATTTTGAATAGTCACATAGGAAATATCAAATAAGATGTCACTGTTAGTCACGCATTAAAAAGTTTTGAGACTACTCGATATTATATTTTCTTAATATAGATTTCCATTGACATTGGTTAGGCATTCAAAACTTACAGTAATTTTTAAAGGGACAAATTGGGTGGAACCATTTTTCAGCAATCTATCTTTCTCTTTTCTAATGTCTATTTGTTTTAGAGCTCCACAGTCATGAAATGTTCTTGCCATTTTTTGTGCCACCAAAAAAATATATGTCTGTACCATATTGCCAGGGTTTCCTAAAAAGTAGATATCCCATCTGCTGACACAAACACTAAGATCAAAGTTTAGTTACCGCATTTGTTCTAACGTAATGCCTAAATAATATTTGGGTTCAAGTCTTCTTTTGATAGCCACTGCTTGCCAGTGCTAAGTAACACGGTTGACAGAAACACTGATAGGTCTACTAGAGGTATTTTGAGTGAAAGATGTACAAAATTGCTCCACATTACTTTTTAAAAACTAGCTTTTATTGAGTCTACATGACAAGCAATAAGTTAGTATTTCAGGAGAAAAATGCATATTTAATTTCACGTACCATCTGCAGGGGTTTTCCTGCTACAATTATGAATAATGTGAATAAACTCAGAAGAACAGATAGATAACCAAGAGGTGCAGGCATTCAGTGTCCAAACAGTCAGGTAAATTACTCAGGATTGGTAAGTGGTAGATTTGGGATTTAAATTCATGTAGTAGTAGAACAAAGCTTAACCACCACATCTAGTACCTCAATTAAAACTAGGTTGAATTCTTAGTCTAAGCAGAGTAGAATAAGGACAATCCTGCGTTTCAATGGAAATAGACTAATAGTTGTCAAGAAGAAGTGAAGTGAGGGTCAAGCTATGACTAAATATGGATAAATTTTTAATAATTAGACCTTACACATTCTTCTTTCTTTCTAATGTTTATCTACAATATGTTGAAATGCCTTTTAAACTAATAAAGTCAATAGGAAAATGTGGGGCAAGATTATCTTCGCAAGTTGGTAGGAGAATATATTTTAGAAAGAGTCGATAAATACAAAGTGAGTGTTGGTAGGGGACTTGTGATTTTATTTACCAATTTAATCAATACCAGATCATGTTGATATCATGTAAACCTGTCATTTATAGATGCTAATATCATGTAGCTTTTTCTTCTTCAATGCAATGTTTGTAAATATCTGGTACTTTTCATGTCAATACATTAGTTTTCTGTTCCATCACAAAACTTTCACAGTGAATGTTTATCCTGCTCTTTTGTTAATATTTTATACTCAAACATAAAGCTATATTTTGAAATTGAAAAAGACATTTACATTAATATGTAACTGCATATAGATTTATTCATATTAAAAATTATATGTCTAGAACTTTCTGTATATAAGAACAAAATTGCATAATCACAGAAAACATACAATTAATGGGAGACATATAATATCTGAAAAATTAATTCTTGTACTGATAATTAAGCTGCAGAAAGCATAATTATATCCTAACCAGCATAATAAAGAAGGAGTTTGTTACAGATGGTGAAAGATATTAATAATATATGATGATAGGGCATTAAAATCCCCAGGAAATCAGTGGCACAGTTGACGAAGGTGATACAAAGACCCTGTATTTCAACCAAGATTCTGTTAAGATCATCATTTTGAAAATGCTTGAACCATGCTTACACCATCACAATCGGAAGAACACTAAACTCAAAATCAACCTTGATTTGGAAAGCACACACCTATATATAATCAGGCACTATTGAAATGAAAGGAAAAATACTTTAATCTCTACACTTATCTCTCAAACTATCCAACTTGTATCTACTAAACTGTGTTCGCACCTTCGTCTCTTTACACTTATGAAGTCACTTACTGAACTTTGGAACAACTCTTAATGTTGTTGCATTAAAAAAAGTCAAGCATCAGAATGTCCATATTTGCCAGGTAAAACAGCAAAAAAGCTGCCATATGGCCTCCATCTCACTTATGTCTTCCAATTTTCTTTGCATGAGCATATGATTGGCCAAATCTAAATAACATCTAGAAATCTATCCAAATGAGTTTTGGAAATGCAGTTTTTATCTTCCCAGACTCTATGTTATAGGAAGGAAAATGAGAGGAGAATGGTATGGATATTGAATGGATAACATGAAACCTGCCTCACACATTATTAAGTAAGGAGTTACATGGTACAGCACCTCAATATCAGAATGTTTCAACTGCAAAGCAAGAAAACACCATATAAAATGACTGAAATATAAATAATCATTACCTCACAGAAGAATGACAGAGCCAGAACAGTCTCAACATTGATGAAGTAGTTTAAATGATGATCAGAAACATTCTCTCACCCATCTTTATGTTCTATCATCTCAAAATGTTGTTTCCAATTTTCAGGTCTCTCCAGTACAACCTGAAGATGCAGAATACCTGTGATGTAGAAGCTGTCACAAAGGCCAGAAGTTGAAGGCACCTTCTCCTGTGACTTCATACCGTGAGACAGTCTTGTTTTGAAACTCACAGCAGTTCCCATTTGCAAGGGCTTAGTGAAATGTCAAGACATTCCCACAGAAACTCCTGGGTGCCTACTGTATTTGAGCAGGAAAGGCTATTCCTGCAGATAAGAAAGGCTGAGAGCTCTGTGAATGTACCCCAGAATCCACACACTAGGTTAAAACTACCTGTCTTCTGCATTATCGTTGCTTTCTTGTTTTCTTCCTTCAGTGACTGTTTACCTAAATGATCCCCTCATCTCGTCATTTTCTTAGGCACATCTCTCCCTGGTTCACTGCCCAAATTCCACTGGTCATCAAGTCCTCTATTTCAGTTCATAATAGGGCATCAGTCAATTTTCTTGTTAATATTTTTAATACCTCATTTGTAGGGCTTTAATGTTCTTCAATGCCAGAATGATTTTATAAAATGCAAATTTTAACACATCATCCTTGTCCTTGAAGTTGCTACTGATTTGTCATCTCCTATAGACTATTATTTTAGTACATAGTCTTGTATCTGGTTGTTGCTTCCTCTGGACCTTCCTGTCAAGCCATTTTACCAAAAGAAATTCATGTCCCAGCCATATCAAATTCTTTAAAATCTCCTCTATTTTTCACCTCTATATTCTGAACATGTCACTCTTTGTAATGTCTCCCTTCCCTGTTCTTTCTCTTCTCTATTCTTATCCTTTAAGGTAGAACTCAGTACTCCTCTATGAATTATTTTCTGACCTGCAAATGTAAATTAGGTAACCTGTTCTCCTTGACATCATATCCATGCATTAGCCAGAGGATTTGTCATATTCTCCTATAATTGGTATCGATATATATCTTCACTATCATTGAGTAACCTTAAGAACAAAACTGATATTTTTTAATTCATGTAGCATTAATCAATTAATTCAACTTCCTAAGTTTGAGATAGTTTGATAAGCCACAGTTTAGAGGAGAAGCAGGTGGAAATCAGCCAACTTCATGAGATGAGCAGAGAACTGGGAATCCAGGTAAAACAGAGCAATCATGGTTCAGGAGACAGGAAACTTCCGAGAAGAAATTTGTGAACTTCAAAGATTTGCAGAGGTTCTTTTCTGAGTATTTTGCTCAATGTGATTAACATACAAATTTGAGGAACCTAACAGAAGCCCAGGATTGAGGGCTACACAAAAGGCCAGGGGATTGCATGGGGCTGGAGAATCTGATAATTGGACAGACTAGGTAGAGGTCGCTTATCTCTCCGGTAGAAGATAATTAGCCCTAGGTTAAGCAGAGGTCCTGTCCCAGTTTAAATCTCTTAAAAATCATAGATGAAACTATTTCCAAGTAACTTAATTGTGTTCTAAAGCAAAACTAATTTACAGAAATAAAAAGTCATTCAATAAGGTAAAGTACAGATCCCATGGCATCCAATAAAAAATACCAGACATTCAGAAACCCATGAAAATACTATGTACAATGAGGAGAAAATCAATCTATTGAAAAAGAGAATGCCTATTATTGATATTTGGATCTAATTTTGCTTTTTGAATTTCATTTTTTTTGATTGGAAAAAATAGGTCTTGAAATCTTTTTAAAAAATGAAATGAACGGTTTTTCCTTGTGGATGAAGTTTTAGTTTTTGATGGTGCTTTCAAAATTTTCTCCTTAGACATAAGTTTGTGTATGTGTATGCATAGGATGGCTAAAATGATTATACTTTAAAATGTATTGGTTATTGAAAAGGAACAGTTGATACATGTTTACATTAATTTTGCATGCCTATATCTGTTAATCTAAACAACACTTTTGAAGGTAGTGATATGCAATATTGCAACCATTGTCAAATTCCTATCATCTTGCTTTGTAAACCTATAATACTACTCTTTTGGATTTGTAAAAAAAGAAAAAAGGAAAAAAGAAATTGAGCTAAATGCTATGCAGTTAGAGTTAGCAAAAAAAAAAAAAAAAGAAAAAGAAAGAAAGGAAGGAGGAGGAGAGAAGGGAGGAAAGGAGAAAGAAAGGATGGAAAAAAGGAATAAAAATGAGCACCAAAATGGTGTCTTCATGTATAATATAATACAAGATTTTTTTAGCATTTAATCTTCTAAATATTGTCTCTCTAATTAAAAATCATACCAATGTGGTCAGGGGTTTACAACTTAGTGAAACACTTAACAGTTTTAGCACTGAGTTTGGGAAGGGAGAAATACAAATACACATTTTTAAGGTTTTATAATACATGCACAAAATATTCATGTTCACTAGTAGACATTCAAAGGTAAGTCAAAGACATATATTATAAACATTTAATAACTATTGAAATAGTAAAACATAGAGATATAGACAAAAAAGAAAAAAGGTAAAATTTTAAAGCTCCAATTAGTTTAAAGGAAAGCAGGAAAAGAGGAGAAAGTTAAAAAAAAAAAGGTGAGATGGTTCAAGTATGTATCAATAGCAGGCTAACCAATAGTCATATTAAGTATGAACAGTCTAATTACCACCTATAGAAGGCATATACATAGATACATTATTTAAAATGTCACATCCAAATATATATATATAAAAGAAATGAATTTCAAATATAAATACACAAACAAGTTGAAAGTAGATTTATTAAAGAAGAAAGAATATGTTAACAGTAATCAAGAGAGTACTGTAGTGCCAACACTAATAGAAGTAGCTTTCATAGCTAGGGACAGCATCAGTAATAAAGTCATTTCATATTTATAAAGTGACCAAATTCCACCAGCATCAGTAGAATAACACTTTCTTCATCATCACTCAATGAATATTTACCAAGATCTACCATGTTCTGGATTTTAAGATCATCAATAATATATCATGATCATAAATGTCTATGTAACTAATGACAGAATCTCAGAATACATTAAACAAAAATCTGCTATCACTACAAGTAGAAATAAATAGATTCATAGTCATAGTCAGATAGTAATACCACTCTATCAACATTTGTTAAGTGCACAGCTAATCAGTAAGTCAAAACAAGCTTTACGTAACTGACATTTTTGATCATTCCACTAAGTAAGAGTGGAGTATTTCCCGACATTCACCATATTCTTGATCATAAAAATATCTCAATAATTTGAGGAATTCAAGCCATAAGATTCTATGTTTTTGCTTACTGATAGAATAAATCAAGAAATCATGAAAAATCATGAAAAATCTTCAGATGTTTGAAAGCTAACTTACTTGGGATCAGGAAGAAACAAATGAAGACCCATTTCGAGTTCACGTGTCAGTAGATCCAATACTAGTAACACATCAAGTCTGGCCAGATCTACATCCCCAAACTATACTACAGAATACAAACTAATATATTGTGAGACCAAACAGCTCTTGGTTACCTTGGGTTAAGGAGGGGGAGGGGATAGAACAGAAGGATTTTAAACAGGTTTAAACATCCCAAGTTACAGAGTTTAAAATATAGGGTTGAATTGTTGTCAGTTATAATATAATTAAATGTCAAAAATAGGTAGCATATAATAAAAATCCATAAAAATCAAGGTTTTAATTCTGTTTTGTTTTTGTTTTTGTTTTTGGGTTTTTTTTGTTTTGTTTTGTTTTTGTGGCACCGGGGATTGAACTCACAACCTCATACCTGTCAGACAAGCACTTACATCACTGAGCCAAACTCCCAGCCCTGGTTTTTTGAGGCAGGGTCTCACTGTGTAGCTCAGGCCAGCTTTGCAAATTCTGTTTTCTTTTAAAGCTCATTCAGTTAATGAGACGCTCTACCTTTTTTGTCTTTAAGGCTCCGTACTTGTAACAAAATTTTGACTAATTATCACTGAAAAAATAAGTGTATGAATCTTTTCTTAAAAAATCGAGATGAGACTCCTAGAAATAAAGCTACTTATTAATGTATCCTCAAATAAGAACACAAAAACTTGTAGAATTTATGTCCTTTTTGACTTGGAATCTACAGTCATACACAAGTCATTGGATAAATGTCTAAATCAAAACACATAGCTCTTGTTTTGCTCTCTTACATGTGAAACATTCTTAATCAATAACTTACTGTAAAAATAAAGCATCCATGACAACATATCCTGTATCCCTTGTGCCTTTGTCCTTGGGAAATTGGAGGGAGTAAATATTTCTTATAAGATGTAGCTCTGTGATAAATGTTAACAAAAATGTATTTACACTGCATTCACAACAGCACTCAAGATACCTTTGGTTTTGTGTTTTCATGATTGCTTCTAAGAGTTGTAGACATGGGAGTCCCTCATAGCTGCCCTTGACATCCATGATTGTCCTTGTCATCTTCTAGCTTCATACACTTCGCTGTGAGAAATGGACCTTTTCATCTGACTTCACCCTGTCACTTCTCTATCATCCACCTGGAACCCTAAATTCTCATTTCATGATGGTTACCAGGAATCATACTCACTTTATTGACCCAGTCTATGTTCCTTCATTAAAAGTTTGACCCCAATTTAGCCTTTATAGTCTTAGTTTCTCAGATCACCCTACTTTTTACACCTAATTCCTTGCACCACTGCCTCAGCAGACTTGCTTAGGGCTCTCAATGTTCATCTGACCAGTAAATGTTCTCTTCACTCAAGAACGCTGCATGATTTCCTATTTCTCCAATGTCATGGACTCAGGGTCCTCATGAATATGTAGCTGCGAAGGGCATCTCCAATAATTTACATAGTACCCTCCTTTCTCTACATGTTCTCCCATGAGCCAGTAGTTGGATGCACTCATCTTTTCCTTAGTAACCAACTAGAGGTCTTTCTTAAATGTCTGCTTCTGCTGACAACACTAAAAATCTAGAAACTTGAAGTAGTCATTGTTTACAGGTTTTCTTTTGCCCTCAATGAAGCCATCATCTAAGATCTGTTCCTTTTTCCTTCTTGGTATCTCTGGATTTATTCCCTAAATAAAACTCTTGTCACCTAAGTAGCATATCATTATGGAAGGCCATTGCATACAATGCCTATTACCAAAATTAAAAGCTTTATTTACTCAGCTAAGACACCATAGCCACCATGGTTAAGTACCTGATGGAGAGCATACATGTCAGACTCTTAATTTTGACCATGCAAAATCGAAACTATTCAGTTAGATAATAAGGATATAGTCCCTTTTTACTTTTATAGTTTTATTTTACTTCTACTGTCAATTATCCCATCCCAGTTAAGTTTAAATTCTCACTAAACTCTTCCCACCATGCATTGCAAAGGCGCATGCATAAACAGATGTGTCTTTTGCTTGCCTATCTCTTTTCTGCCTGAGTCATATTTGTCTTTCAAAGCCTACTCTTAATCAACTTCCCATTTCAAGTATTTCTGTGGATAAATGTATTACCTAATGTTGCTAGTTATTCAATCAACAGTGAATTTGTTTCTGGAGAAGTAAATTATCTCTCATATTTTCTTTATTACAACGTTATTCAATCAACAGTGAATTTGTTTCTGGAGAAGTAAATTATCTCTCATATTTTCTTTATTACAGGCAGTGTTGTAATATATACACTTTTATTCTCTAATTCTACAATTCAACATTTAGCACATTATTATACTATGAAAACAATACCTAAACCTGTTAGCTTTCAGTTGGAATAATGATACATTTTATGTCTATATACTTTAATTTATGTAATTTAAAAACATGAGTGTTGTAACTATGAAATCTTTATTGCTAAGTATATTATCTTGTATACATGTTCCTCCTGGAGATAGAGGGGTAGTTTCAACCTGTCCCTACACCTTTTCTCCAGGGCAGGATCTTGACAAGACCTCCCTGTAAGCAAGTTAGTGCCATTTTCTAGTGTAGGATATGTTCAACGCTACTTAAAAATAATTTTTAGCAAGATATTTCTAACTTGCACTAGTCAAGATGCGCTATTGAATATAAATAAATACATTTATTGATTTACAATACCTGGCTAGGAGAAATGTGAAGCAAAATATATTCTTCCATATGTCTAAATAATAAATTATAGACAAGAAAATTCTTAAAACAAATGATCTTCTTTAAGCAACATTTCCACATATGCTATTCAGAACATGGCTGGTTATCTTAACTAGAAACATTCTATAATATAAGAGAAAAGAATATATTTGGAAATTTGTTTGACAAATTGGGCCGATTCAAGAAAAAAAAATTGAATTTGGTTCTATGTTGAACCTTTCAAATTATTAAAAAGTTTGACGTTGGGCATAAGGTATGTAATTTGCTTAAATCTCCATTACAACTCAGTCATTTGTATTAATAAACCTCACTGCATTTATATAGTTTTTGTGTACAGAGCAAATTGAGAAATAATATTAGTTGCCTATAATCTGAGATAAACAACACCCACTTTTTTGTCAATACTGTCAATAGACAGCAATAGGTATACAGATGTGACACAATTTAACCTATCATGCTAAAGTATAAAGTATAAAATATTCTATATAATCGGCAGCACAAGTTTAAAGGCAAGTGCTATTATATCCCCTGGTATATAATATAGTGCACAAATATATTTACTATGACTAAAAATTTAAAAATACAAACACTTCTAACCTTGAAATTATTTGTGAAATAGCAATTTGTATTTGTTGCATCACCAATTTAACCTCACTATTTTTCTGTAGAACTTGTATTAATATGTGAGGAATTTTCACTCTTTTTTCTCATATAACTTTTTAATAGAAAGTCCCAATGTCTGGGATTCCAGGAATCTTGTGTCATTTTTGTTCAATATTATCCCAGATCCCAATATAATATATGTGCAAAGTTTGCTGCTATTTGAAGGATCTGGGGTTCATCTTATATGATGCTTTGAAAAAGAGAAGAAAGGTCTTTCCTATATTTGGAAGTGTCCCAACAATGAGAAACGGGCAAAGAAAATCAATGCAGAATGCTGTTTGCTCAATTCAAAAGGCAGTCTGCTATTTTATGGGCCATTTTTATTCTTTGACTGGCTTCCCTGGAGAGATTCAAATAAAGAGGTTTGAAATATGCCAGGTTGAAAGGCTGAATATGTCAAGAGTACGGATCACTGAAGCAAGATCTTCATCTTGCAGCTTAATTTTCTGGCTGGAGCACTTTACAAATGAGCAGAGACATTCTTGGTTACTGCTGATACCTCAGACTCCAGGAACATCAGTGGGTCTCCAAAGAGTTCAAAATATTTCACCACATTGAGCATCAATTGGGAAACGGTTCCAGAGCCGATGCCGCTAACCATACCAAATTTCTTAGATTTCTCCTTTCTGTAGTATGCATTTGAAGTACTAAACAGCATGACCTAAGGAAAGCAAGTTGTAAACAGATTTTGTCCAACACCTTATGCACAGAAAATCCACAATTTTACTGTGTGATGAACTTGAAAATAGGCACTATGAAGCTGCATGTCTTTTGAACATTCTGATTTCTGTATTTTTTAAAGCCATTGATTTTCCTGTGATCTTTAGGGCAGAAAGCATGAGTGCAAAGCACTTGAGGTGATTCGCTGAGTATGAACCATTGTTATATGAAAAGATCCAAAACACTTTTAATGCCACATTATTGGTTAACATCAAGTGTACTTTCCATACTTTTACAGCATGACTCTGGAGTAGAACAGTTAAAGTTAAATGTGAGAAATATGAAGATTTAGTTTCACAATAGTATATGCATCTCCCCTCCCCCCTACACACAAAGATTACTCTGGAAAAGAGTGATACAGACAATTTTGCTATAATGATTAGTTTGAAGAATAAGCCTCCTATTCCACATACCAGAATGATGTCCTACTTACAAAGAAGAAAGATTAGTAGGTTTTATCAGAAAAATCCCCCTTGAACTTTAGAGATTAGTTTTAAATAAATCTAGAAAAACTAACCATAACCTCATAGACAAGCGATCTTACAGGGAAAAATAACCCACAAGACAAGGGAAACCTCGCACAAGTAGAAATTTGATTGAATGGTCACAAAATACCCTATGACAGTCAAAAAGTGAGTCATCTAAAGAAATAGCATGATTACACTGGTTCCTCTTTATGGAGCTCAGATATAAAAAATTACATGTGTAAAATGAGGGAAGAGGTACACAGAGCAAAACGTGAAATTTTAAATATCAAACAACGTCTAATAATGACATCAGGAAGACTAAAGATAAAACAAAAGCTGACACAGAAAAACTTTGATAGGAACTGTTTAGGGAAAAAGACATACAAAATGATGTATCTGCCTATCCAGCACCACTGCCTAAATGCTGCTAAGAGAATGAGAAAGTAGAAGACCATTCATAGTATCTCCATTATATGGATTTTCATTTTTATTCAAATATTTGTCTTATAAATTTATGTATTTTATTTTTTTTTATTGTGCTCATATAAAATGCTAAACAAGATTCAATATTCTATCTGGGAAGATTAGGATTCATCCAAATCTGGGGAAAACTTGATAAATATAAATTGAGTAACTGAAGTCTAATTTAAATGACTTGAACTACAGTGTGTAACAACTTCTCAAGATCATCATTCAATATCACTACATTACTAAGTAGTTAATAATTAATGTCATCTTTTACCTTAAATTCTGCCAAAATGTCGATGTGCTTCCTTAATTTCTGTTCCAAACTATTATCTGAGCTTTATAAATAAGGAAATCTAAGGTTCAGAGAGGCAAAATTAATACCTAGAATTTATATATTATGAGTCTCTGTTTTTGTGTCAGGGGCCTTTCCAGCCTTTCACCTTTTGTGGAAATTTGTCTGCTAATGCAGAAACTTCCAGGCTATGCTAGTCAATCTTTTGGTTGCTGGGACAAGTTGCCGAACACCCATGATGTAGAAGAGGAAAGGTGATTCAGCTCATGGTTCTAGAGAATTCCATTCATTTTCAGCTGGCTCCAAAGTGGAAGCACAATGGCAGGAAGGCATGATGGAGTGAGGATACCCTGTCTGCTCTGACTTGGGAGCAGAGCAGGTGAATAGGGAGGCAAGGGGCTGGGGTCATAGGCAGCTCCCAGCTCACGCTGCGTGTCCAAAGACACACACACACACACACACACACACACACACACACACGTTTGAGTTACAAACCCCCTACATGGCTCCCAGTAACGCTGACAACTCAACTTAACCATCTCAAAGTCTTTCCTGGCAGCTAACAGTTAGACTCACACAACAAAGACGGGTACCCATAAAAGATCAGAGATGGGGGCTTTCAAGTTTGGGTCCTTGGTGATTACCTTATCTTCTCACCGATCTGCCTGGTGTCAAATTATTTTATTTTTAATCATTTTTATTGAAAACTTTGTGAAAATGTTCTATGTGTGTACTTTTACTATATGTTACTGTCTCCAGAATGAGTGCTTTATGACAAAAAGCATTTTGGTTGTCTTTTCCTATGCTTCTTACCCAGTACCAACAATGATCTTGACTGTAGTATTGCTCCATACGTATTTTCTTAATTAGTTTATGAAATATGAAAGAAAAACCTCAGGAATATAGTTAGAACTGCTTGTTTATATTAAAACAGATAAAAGCAACAGCACAATGATGGTAAGTTTTAAAATTATACTCACCATATAATATTAAATGAAATAAATTGTCATTCCAGTTACAAAATATATTTCTCCTAAGAGCAGTTGTTGCAATCAAGGAAAGTATATTCTTGATGTCTGAGAAATAACTTTGGTTTCCTAAAGAGTCCTGGTGAAGAATAGCATACCAGAGAACTATATGTGACCCAAGCCACCTCATTTGAACAAATCTCATACATCTTATCATAAAGTTTGGCTTTCTCAAGAAGCTTGCATTATCACAGAAGAACAATAATTAGTCCAAGCTGGTAATAAATGCACAAATAACTTTATTCACATTTCAGATACACTTATATTCTATCACAATACAGCAGCCACTTAACACTTTGAAGGACATTTCATTGAGAATTTCCTATAGAGAATTCAAAGGGGAGAAAATAATTTTCACCTGATTTACCAATGACTACATAATATGGTGACACCAACTGTAAGTGGATTGTTGCTGCATGCGTTGCTCACTCAGGGACATCTCTCAGGGATAGTGCCACACTCCCATTTCTTCCACTTGATGTAGAAAGGTGGAAGGCTGAACAAAAAAGCCTATATCA
>RJWM01008544.1:43763-72395 GCA_004363535.1 Dasyprocta punctata | reverse complement strand
CACGGCAATGTCCTACATGAGTCCAGCTGGAGGCCCAGAGCCCACAACAATGTCTCATGCAAGTCTGTATCAAGGATCTACATTGGGAAGGCCCAAAGGTCAGTGGTGGAAGCCAGAAAGTCTGTACCAGCAGGTAAGGACCAGAGCTCCCCAAAGAGAACTACAGCCATCCTCAGTGACAACGAGGACCTGATCATAACAGCTGAGTTTGTATCAGGAAAACCAGCGTGACAGGCTTCTCCAGCAACAGCATGCCATCTTCCCCTCCGGTTCTTTTGTGCTGTTGGCAACAATTCTCAGGTGGGCTATCCACACCCAAAACCACCCTGACTTGGTTCAAGCTGGGTGTTCCAAGTAGACCATTAGTTAACCCACCACACACAGTAAATTAATTTCTACTATAAAATATCATAAATATAGAAACGTGCATAATATGCCATTATGTACTTCAAGAATAACAAAACGAACACCAGTGCACCACCACCCAGGTGAAGATATGGGCCTCCCAGTGCCGGGTTCCTGGGGACTCTTCTGGACCATGTACCTCCCTGCTCTACGGTAGCTGGGTTGTGTGATGTTTCCATTTGTTTCACTTCATATTTTTCCCAACTACGTATGTACTTCTGCCCAATACACTATTTAATTTTGTCTGTTTAAAAAAAAGGGCCTATGGGAAGTGATCAGGTCATGGGGGCAATGCCCTTATAAATAGTGTTACAGGCAACTGAGTTAGTTAGAAATATTGTAGGTAGTCAGACAGGGCTAGGCCCTCAAAGAGGACCAGGGGACCAGATGTCTTGTGACTTTGGAAGAGATACACACCCTTGCTGTGGGCCAGATCTCAAAACAGAAGGCAAAACAAATACAACCACACCCTAAGTATAAACATTAGGGATTAGGTATGGATCATCTTAAAAAGCCAGGAATTACCATCCCAATCCCCTACAGAAAATCACTGATCTGTAAGAATACTCACTCACTACATGACTCGCTTCCCCATTTGTCCCTGATTTGGTCAATTTTACCTAAACGATTAATGTTGTTGGTTGACCACAGTTCTTTCCCACCTCAAACCTGTCTGCCTTGCGAGTTCCCAGTTTTCCCCATCATGGTTTTACTCTATAAAAGTCACTAGAAAAGACAGAGTCTTTGGCAAGCCACTTGGGGCCCCTTCTGTCTCTCTCTCTCTCAGCCAGAAGCTTTCTTTCTCTCAATAAATAATTCTATTCTTAACCTCCATTGTTCCTAAAATTCATTCTTCAGTTTTAGAGAACACAAGTTCATACTGGACATATAGTAGGTCGGGAGTTTTGTTCCCCTATATCATTAGGATTAATGTTCTTGTAAGAGAGGTCCAAGAAATCCTCCCCCACCCCCATGCAAAGTTATCGTGAAAAGGCAGTCACCTATGAACCAAGAAATAAGCCCTCACCAGACACCCTATCTTCTATACTTTGCTCTTGGATTTTTCCAACTTTGAGATCTACAAAGAATAAATTTCTGTTATTTGAAAGCCACTCAATCTATGGTGTTTTTACTGTATTCTAAACTAACAGTTATGTATGGTTCCTAGGGTCACAGTAATGAGCTACTATAGACTGCATGGCTTAAATAACAGAAATTAATTGTCTAACAGTTCTAGAGGTCAGAGATACAAGATCAAGTTGCCAGCAGGTGTGATTCCTCTGAGGGCTTTGGAGGAAGGAACTCTCTTGGCCTGGAGATGGCCAACTTCTCTCCAGATCACATACAATCTTCAACCCACGCATGTCTATCTCTGGGCCCAACTTTCCCATTTTTATAAAGAGATCAGTTGTTTTGAATCAGGACCCCATCCTTATGATCTCAATTAATCTTAATTATCTCCTTAAAGTCTTTGTCTCCAAATAGAGACACACTGGAAGTTATGGCTTCAATATATGAATGGGGCGGGGGTACAGTTTAGTCTGTAAGAGGGTCAAAGTGTTCCTGCTTAGTAAGTTGGTAATGGGGAAGGGAGTGTTGCTGGGTCCCCCATTGTTGGGGACCACAAATTCACAATGGCTAATTTTACATATTTCCCTATGGGATAAAAGGGAGGATTAGCATTCTTGGTACCACCCATCTGAGATTTCCCATTGACTCTTCTAAGCATAAGATCATCTACGCCTTCTTAAATCATCTCAGGATTATACTCAAGGACAAGATACTTCTAAGCATAAGATTATCTATGCCCTCTGGAGTCAAGGAGTCCTCAATTGAATTGTAATCCTTTGCTAGCCCCACCTATCACTGTATACACTGAATAAATAGTGACTGCTTTGGGAGTGGAGGAGGCTGATCCAGGGAGATTGACTTCCCAGCCATTGATGGAATACGATACTTGTCTCGGCTTTTTATTTTTCTTGCAGCATTCTTTAATCAGACAACTGGGACTCTTGGCTGGGTTCTCAATACCCCGTTCCCCAATGCCATAAATCTACTTTCTCCCAGGAAGGAGAGGAGCCAGACTGAAACCCTTATGGAGTTTGGAATGGGACAGAGCACTCCATTTCTTCCAGGACCCCCAAATTTTCTGCTGTATGAACCAGGTGTTTTTAGCACCCTGAGGATGTATCCTCTCTTTTTGGTTCACCAAGCATTTAAATTTGGGCAAGAAACTTATTTCTGTGGGGCTCAACTTCCTCAGGGGAATTCAAGGCCATTGTCCCTTGGGGGCCTGCACCAACCAGCTTATCTCATAGGCACTGGTCCATGAGCTGCCAGCAGGTGCTTCCTTCCCAGCAGCTACTGTATGGCTAACTAGAGCCTCAAACACTCACCAGGAAGACTGACTGTTCCCCTAACCGTCGCTGCAAACCCAAGAGAACCTGGGATGATGGTGACAGGAATAGAACCAGGGGTGCAATGGCCCCTCCTCTTGGAGTAGAGAGGAGGATGCTAGCCCAGCCCCTGAGGGCCGCAGAGCTCTGCAGGTTGGCATCATGTTCTGTACTCCTGTCCTACTCATGCTACTGGCCTACTTCGCAGGTGAGAGAACCCCCAGAGCCCAAAGCCCCTGCCTTTTCCCTTGCCTTGCCCTGCTTTGGGGACCCATGTGCTTCTATGTTCCTAGGTTATGGCACCCAGCCCGTGCTGCATCAGCCATCATCTGCTTCCTCATCCCTTGGAACTGCAGTCCGCCTAACCTGCACCCTGCGCAGTGACCATAATATTGGCTTTTATAGCATCTTCTGGTACCAGCAGAGGCCAGGCCAGCCTCCAAGGTTCCTGCTGAGATACTTCTCATACTCAGACAAGCATCTGGGCCCGAAGATCCCCCCTCGCTTCTCTGGATCCAAAGATGTGTCCAGGAACCAGGGCTATTTGAGCATCTCTGACCTGCAGCCTGAGGATGAGGCTATGTATTACTGTGCTGTGGGGACACAGAGCATAGAGAGGGAGAAGGAAATGGAGAAGGAGAGGGGGGAAGAAAAGGATCCTGAGGCTTCAGGGTCCCAAGCACCCAGGGTACAAATACCTTGACCTGAAGATGAGTTTGCTGGGAGAAACTGGTGTGCGGAGGAGGAAACTGGGCACTATGCAGAGCCAAGAGGAAACCGCTCGTTTTCTCCTTATCCAGCAGTGTTGCTGTAACCCCACTGGTGACTGGATTACAGAATTAAAGCTGTTTATCTTGGGAAGTTGTTTTTCTGAGTTTGATCTGCCTGGTACATGATCTCATAGGGTGAATCTGAAACCAAACTAGGGCAAAGATCCCAGGAAACTGGTCAATCAACATCACATGGACAGTGCTCTCTTGAGCTCCTACTCTTGAAAGTCATAGATGAAAGGGGTTGATAAAATCTCCTTGGGAAGGACATTTGTGCCAAGGGCATGACCCTCTTTTGTCATTTGAGTATGTCCAGCAGTTTCAGGATGTATAAGGTTAAGAAATGCCTTTAGTGGAACTCTGGGGAGGAGAACAGGTGCCAAGTGAATTGCTTTGGAGTAACACTCCCCACCTTGGTATTAGTGACATTTTGGACCAGACAAATTGTTGTTATAGGGCTGTTCTTTGTATTATAAGACTGAGTTCACCAGGTACTACCATTTATGGCAACTCAAAATGTCTCCAGACACTGCCAAATGCTCCCAGAGTAGCAAAGTTTGTCACTGGTCGCGGCAAGAAAATGTGTTTACTCTTCTGCACAGGGGGTGGCAGTTTCCGTAAAGGACCAGGTAGGAACTATTTTTGGCTCTATAGGCCATACTGTCTCTGTTGAAACTACTCAGTTCTGTTCTTATAGCAAGAAAGCAGCCACAAATGATATTTGAACAAAAGAAAATGCTTGTGTTCCTTTTAACTTACAGAAAGAAATGGGGCTGGGCTGGATGTGACATGTAGCCCACAGCTGGCCAACCCCTGCTTTAGGAAACCACTCGTTCCTGCCTCCAGGCTTCAACCAAGCTATGTGCTATGAGATTACCAAGATCTTCCTCAATTCCTCCTGTTTGATGACCCCATGGAGAGATCTGGAGGCATAAGGGTCAAGGATTCATGGAAGCCATACTGGGTTTGTTGGATGAAAGTGTAATAGGAAGGATAGAGACACAGCCCTGGCCCACAGGGTGATGCTCTGAGCTCCTGGGTGGTGAGTCAGAATGTGCTCTGCAAAGAGGGACCCTGGACATGGGGCACCCATACAGTGTGTGGGCCTGCCTCACAGTCGGGGAGGTGCCAGGTAAACCATTTCTCCTATGACCCCAAGTTTGGCTGAGAATATCCATTTACCATTGCTAAAAAAGACCCTATGGGTACCTCAGAGGTAGACATGTCAACATCAGCCTTTCCTCCTGCGGCTTCAGCTCATGTCATGCCCAGGGACCCTTTTGCTTCCATTTCTTCAAACTCCCTAAGTCGCCCCACCCAGAGGCTTTTGGCCCAGGCAAGGACCTCCAGGTTCACATTTCTAAAGGCCAGCTGGGTGGTTCCCAAAGAACTCTGTTTTGCTTGTATCCTGACTCTCTTGCTTTTATCCTCTACTATTCTGAGGTTTCATGCCATGACAAGAAAGCCAGAAAGCAGGGAGTCAGGTTGGACTTCATCATCCTGTCACTTCTGCCCCATTGACTCAACGGACAATGATACCTCAGACTTGGACCTCAGACCAGACAAGTGCAGGTCTTAGCTCCGGCTGACCTTACAGAGATTAATTGATTAGGCCTAAAAGCCAATGTTACGTGTAAAGGGGCTAATAATAGTACTGGCTGACTTATAGAAAGTGCTTAACCTGGGTTTAACTGTCATGAGTGTGCAAAAAAAATTCTAGCATATTCATTTCCTGACCAGTCACAGGGCTGTTTCTCCCTCCTGCCCAATCCTTCGGTTTCATCTGAGTCATTTCTCACCTTGACTGTTGTCTATCCTTCTGCTCATATCCCTGCTGCAACCTGTGAATTCTACCCCTCATCCAAGATCCAGCCTTGCCTGCACCTCTCCTCTCTGACTCAAGACTACCTGCCATGCACTAAGGCATCTGTAATTTCCAATTTCCTAGTGGCTATATTACATAAAAACAGCTGGGTGTGGTGAATGTACCTATAGTCCCAGCAACTTGAAAGGCTGAGGGCAGATTGCTTGAATTCAGGAGTTCAAAGCCAGCCTGGGCAACATAAGGAGACACTATTAAAAAAAAAAAAAAAGGAAAACAAAACAGGTGAGATGATTTCTAATGGAATATATTTATTTAGTATTGCCCCAAATATGATCATTTCAATGAGCAATTAATATAAAAAGCAATTATGAGACCATTTAAACTTTTTTTTGGTATTTGAAATACAGTATATATTTTACACTTTTGGCTCATCTCAGTTTAGACAGTCACATTCCAAATGGTCAATATCTGCCTTCAGCTTGTGAAAAAACAGCTCGATTGAAGGGACAAAATTCATGACATAACCTATGAAAGCTGACTCAGTTTCTGTCCTAAACCCATTTCTTGTACACCCCTTAACATTTCTGCAATGTTAAGTCAGTTGCAACTGATTGACATCTGATTCATTTGGTTGCCTCCAAACCTTTGCTCAAACTGTTTACTTGCCAGAAAGACTTCCTGTTCCTTCATAGTGTCCTCCGGGTGACTGTACCAACTCAGGGTTCCACAATGATCTTAACTCTCTCCCTGGCCAGATGGTTCCTTCACCTCTTTATGGAGTTATTAACTTCCCCCAATGTTCAAAGAGCTTGTTTTCCTAACTATATTTAGCACCTACCACACAGCTCTGCTTTTATTTAGCAAGGCTCCCTACTGCACGAGTCTGCAAGTTCTCCGTGGGCTGGGTCAGTTATGTGTTGGATAAACACTAGATGAGAGTAGAGTGAATAAATACATGCGCCAGTGAATGTATGACTGAGTGAATTTGGGGGTTCCAAAGATTTGCTGTTCTATGATTCCATTAGGGGGCTGGAATCATGATTGCTGGAGTTTTTGTTTCTACCAGCAGGAAACAACCAGCAAATCAAAATTTGAAAGCAAAACAACTATCAAATATATCATAGTTTAAAAAGAGATAATATGGGAGAAAAGAAGAAAAATAACACAGAACGAGTGAGACAGGATGGGGAAGGAAATAGAACCATGCACGCTAGCTGTCCAGTCACTCCCAGATGGGCAGAAGATGGCTTGTCATGTTTTTGGAAGGGTCTCCCTAAAGCAAGTATTAGCCATGGACAGACACTTTGCCTGCCTTCTTGTGTGTCAGTTCTATCTGACGAATTGATCACTGGGTACCTCGCCAGTCCTGTTCCTCCCAGGATACCGTAGCAGCCGCATGCTGCCAGGTGTCTCCTTTTCATTCCTGCATCAACCCTACCCAGGCTCAGAGGTAATTAGTCCAGGAGGGCCACCTGATCAGCATGACCCACTGGAGGCTTGTGCTGCCCGTTTAAGTGCAGGCAGGAGGGACAGGCTGCTTTTCTCCAGCCCAGACCCAGGTCCAAGTAATCCCATCAGGCTTTTAGGGCACCCTTACAGGAGGCTTTTACATAGGGTTCTACCTCTTTCCTTAAGTCAAGGTCCTTTTGTTCCATTCCTTTGTTCAGTTTTGCTTCATATTATTTTTAAAAGCTGGTAATAGTATGAATATAACCTTCTTATTCTTTGAATTCTTCTGATTTGTAACTTGCGTACTCTAAAGTTGGGAGAGTTTTGTTTGACAATTAGTGAAAAGTCTATGCGTATGAGTATGTTTTTCTCACTTTTTCCATCCAACACTGTGGCATGCCCATAATTTTGTATTACTGGTACTGTAGGTTTATTCTTCCTGCACTTACTACTCATTGCTAATTAAGCTTATGATTAAGCATCTTGGATAGCACCTGATATAATAGGCAGTGTATACTCTACACATTTTTGCTGTTATTTAATAATAGGTTGTTGCTAGTATATACTGACAGTTCCTTGACCAAACTTCAGCCAGGTTCCTGTGGACCCATTTTCAACTAGACCTCAATCTTGGTCTATACAGATTTGAACAAACACTTAACATAATTCCTAACAGCTCAAGGCTACGTCTCTAGGATTATCCTAGACCCCATTAAAGTGCCTATTGGAGAAAACTACATGAAGAATTTACTATGCTACAGAAAATACCTAATGACAGGAGCCTTGTCTCCCAGACACTGTGGGAGGGTAAGAGCCTCATTTCAGTGAGTCCCAGTTAAAAAAAACCAAAATGGGCTTCACATGGACAAATCACCTTTCTTTTGTGATTTTTTTCCTCGCTTGAACAATTTTGAGCCCCTCATCTCCTGTATTACTCCCTTATTCTCTCTTTCTCCTTCTCTCTCTTAATGGTAACAATGCTTTATTAAAGGTAGGAAAAGAAACAGGCTCTACAGAGAGAGTTTGGGCTAAGTAAAAGTAGGAAAAGTACAGCCTACAGCATGAGGGTGGGCCAGTGTGCAAGAGAAAACAGAGTGGGTGGAAGAGTCCTGGCCCTGTCCCACCCCCTGAACTAAGACCTTGAGGAGAGCTGCTCCTGAACGCTAGATCACACTCCATTACCCTTCCAGGCTTCAGGGACACGCTCCACAGACTTAGGGCCCCTTAAGGAAATGGGGAACCAGAATGGGTCAAATGTACCCCACCCATGGCCCCAGAGGTGGTGGCTGCTGTGGGAAACAGTTGAGCCCTGCTCCCAACCACAGAAGGGCAGTTAGCAGGTGTCTCTGTTACCCTAGAGGTAACAGCCTTGGGCCCTGCAGAGGGTGGGCTGGGGGCGGGGACCCAAGCCCATCTGGGTTGAGGATGAGCCATGTGTCCAGATCTGTATGCACTAGTGTGACTGTGGCCAGCAGGAGGGCCAGGGCCACGTCCTCCAGGAAGCCCACAGCGCAAGTGAGGTCAGAAGTCCCTTTGACTGAGGACAAATGAAGCCAGGGACAGGCCAGGTGAGCTGTAAGATCCTTGGTGAGCCAGGCCTTCTCCCCAGGAGGTACAAGGGCCTTCTGCTGCTGCTACTGCTACTAGACCTGGCCAGTGGCACTCAGGGGCCAATGGCCCTGACAGCAGCACCACGGAGCAGGACTCCAGGCCCAGGAGCCTCCAGCCTGTGGAACATATGGGGAAGGTAAGGACCCACAAAGATGGTGGTGGGATGTTCATGGAACTGGGCATACCTGGGACAGGATTAAGTGTGGACAATGGAGGAAAAGGGATCAGGGCAGGAGCTGGCTTAAAACGATGTTTTGTCCATTGTGGATTTATTTGCATTATTTTAAAATTTTAAAATGTATTAAAATATTGATTTCTGAGTCTTCTCACAACCCTAAAATTTTGTCTCAAGGCTACTGCCTTGCTATCATCCCCCTAGTCCTCTGGCTGGGGTAGAAATGGAACGCAGGATGGCTGCCTGGTTGCTTGGTGGTGGCCACTGTCCAGGCAAGGTTCTTATTTAGCTCCTCCTTTCCCTCCTCTCCTTTTGTCCTCTCTGCTCATGGCCACTCTAAGCCCTTACCTTCACTGGGCACTCCCTGGAACACCAGGTGGTGGGCTCCAGCTGATGCTGCAAGCAGTGGCTTCCCTGGGAGGTTTAGGTCACCAGACCTTCAGCAAAGATTCTGTCCAGGCCCTGCCCCCACACCTGGGATCCCAGGTCTACACAGGGAGAAGGTGCCTCCATGGGAAAGGGCCAGGTAGGGTCTATGGGGCCCACGGTGTGTGTCCCTAGTCCCTCATCTTTGTGTGCAGTGGAAAGTCCCTGAGCATCTGGTTCATTTATGACAATCTATGATACAACAGTCTGTTCATCGCTGGCATACTTCATACCCAATGAGTACAAATCATTGTAGGGCAGAACTCCCCCCTCCCCACAATGGTCCCATGAGACAGGTTGTGTTGCTACCTCAATTTTACAAATGGGAATAACAGATCACATTGAGGCTTTTATAGGTAAATGGATGCAACTTGAGACCATACTCATAAGTGAAATGAATCAGACCCACATGTGTGAACACCATATTGTCTCCCTAGTGTTAGAAAATGAAAGAGTAAATCAGATCCAAAACCTACAATAAATATTGTGAAAGGATAAGAAACTGTTCAAAGGGGAAAAATAATTGGGATAGGGAAAAGGAGGAAAGAAGGAAGGAAAAGAAAAAAGATATAAATTTATATATGTATAACACAGCTGATTACACTACTAATTCTATTGGTTCTTTGAAAAGAACAGTTAATACTCATATAATTAGATCGATTTTGCATGTCTATATCTAGTAATCTCAGCAACTCTTCTGAAGACAACAATATGCACTTTAACAACCATTGTTAAATTCCTATCATCTAGTTTTGAAAGTCTATGTTGTTATTGTTCGGGGGGTTTGTTATTGTTGTTTGTTTGTCACTTTTGCTTTTTGTTTTTCTTTTCTGAGTTTTATTTTGCCTGTACTTTAAAAAAAATGGGAATAGCAAACAGAGAGGTGAAGTGGCCTGTCCAAGGCCATTTGGCTCAGACCCCAAGTCCCAAGCTTGACAGCCTCCAGCTCTCCTCTCCCCCCAACCTGGAAGCTGGTAGAGCTGATAAGCTCAGTAATGCTAGGGATGCTGATTGGATGAGAACCTTGCAGCCTGACACCTGTTTTGGGGGATGCTGAAATTGCCATAGTGAGGGTATCCAGCAGGAGGAGTGGATCCTCATCTGTGTCAGCCCTCTGGTCATAGGGATAAGTCAGCACTGGAGGATGTAGGGAGGCTACCTGACTAGACTTGGATGGGTAGGCAGGGGTAGAAATTTGAACTTAGAGAGACCCTAGGCAGGGTGGCCTAGTGACTCAAAGCTTGACAGCTATGGGGACATAGTCAGCAGGTGAGCTGAACAGAAGAGGAAGGAGCAAGGACCACTCCCTGGCTTTTTTGATGAGCAGTTAAGGAAATGCTGTGATATATCAACAAGTATTATATTTAAGTTAAAAAAAAAAAAGGTCCACAAGCAGGGGTGATCTGCAGGGCATAGTGAGAGGCAGCACACTCACTGACTCATTCGTGCACATTTACTGGAGGGCAGCCCTGGAAATGCTGAGGGTACGCCTGTCATGAGGACAGACCCGTGGCCTGTTTTAGGAACAATGTGTGTGTGTTGGCGGGGTGGGGATGGGGGGTGCTTCGCCTGTGGGCAGCTGTATAAGCTGCTCTCACACACGCAGGCATCAGCTCATGTAGAGGAAAGAGGGAGCTCCTGAGGGTCTCCCATGTCCACCCTTTGTTCTGTGGCCCAGGAGGAGCTGAAGGGATCAAGTAGAGAAGATGCTAAGAGTAGACCCGGTGTTTTAAGAAATTTGGCTACAGATGAGAGGTTGGTGTGACCAGATCCAGATTTGAGAACATGGGCAGTGGCCAGAGGAGGAGAGAGGGGTGGCCCCCTGGCTGGAAATGGTGAGCTGAGAATACAACCTGCGCCAAGGCACCGGCAGGAGGCGCCAGTCCACTGACCAAAGGTCAACATTCCTGCAAAATATTATGTGCTAGTGAAAATGTAGAGCAACTCTTTTACATTGTAGAAATACAAAAAGACAACCATTTTTCAATTTCTAGTAAATACATAATTACACATATTAAGGAAATCTGACTCCTAGACATTTATCCAAACGGAATGAAAATATATTCAAACAAAAACTTGTATGCACATATTTATATCAGTTTTATTCATCATTGCCCCTAACTGGAAACAACCTAAATATCCTTCAGATGACAAATAGCTAAACAAATTGTGATACATTTATAGGATGAAATCCTATTCAGTGATGAAAAGGAGCAAAATATTAGTAAATGAGATGACAGATGAATTGCAAAGATGTTACACTGACTAAAGACAGATTCAGACATTGATACAGTCAAAGGACAGAATCTTTCTGTCACCACAAACATCACTCACATTGTTTTATAGCAACATTCACTTCTCTTCCTCCAAAATCCTTCCTTAATCACTGGCAACTACTAATTTTATCTTCATTTCTATGACTGTATCATTGTAATAATTGTGTGTGTGTGTGTGTGTGTGTGTGTGTGTGAGGTGGTGGTGGTGATGCTAGGGGTTTGCACATGCTAAATCCTTGCTGTGCCACTGAGCTCTACCTCAGCTCATGTTCTATAAATTGAGCCCTGCAGTAACCTTATGGAAATGGCTTTCTTTGACTCAGTCTAGTTTACTAGATGTTCATCTGTATAATTGGATGTATCATAATTTTTTTTCACTGAATAGTAGTCCAAATATGTAGCCTTTTGGATCTGTCTTAGTTCAGTGTAAACAGGGCTGGGTATATTTAAGTGGGGTATACTTAGTATGAAGAAGGCCCTGGGCTCAATCTCCAGAACTGGGGGGCAGAGGAAATCCAACACTCCACTATAAGGCATATATCCAAAGGAAATAAAACCAGTTTGTTGCCATGTCTGCAGTGAAGCACTATTTACAATAATCCAGATCTGGGGTCAACATAAATCTCTATCAATGGATGAATAAAGAAAATATATATATATGTAAAGGAATACTATTCATACAATGAAAGAAAAGAATACTGTCATTTGGAAAACATAGGTGAACTGGAGACATTATGTTGAGTAAAATAAGCCTGGCACAGAAAGACAAATACTGCATGGTCTCACCTACATGTGGAATCAAAAAAGTTGAACTCATAGAAGTAGAGAGTTGAATAGTGGTAATCAGGGGCTGGAATGGTGGCAGGTCAAGATGTGTTGGTCTAAGGAGGCAAATTTTCAGTTAGAGGAATAAGCTCATGAGGTCTATTGTAAAATATGGTGACCATAGTTAATAACAATGTATTATATTCTTGAAAATTGCTACCACAGTAGACCTTAAGGGTACTCAAAAGGAGTTTCTTCTGGACTCTCAATTCTATTCCACTGATCTAAATTTCTGTCCTCATGACAATACCACATTATTTCTATTACTTTAGCTTTGTAACATGTTTTAAAATTAGAAAGTGTGAGGCCTTTAATCTTTATTCTTCCTCTTCAAGATCATTTTGCCCCACTGGAGTCCTTGACGATTCCACATGAATTTTCCAATTAGTTTTTTCATGTCTTTAAAAATGGGTGACCATTGAGATTTTGATAGACAATACACTGACTCTATAGATCACTTTGTTTTTTCTTTTTATTTAAGAGAAAAAAGACACATATAAGAAAGACAAAACGCAAAAGAGACAAACAAATGACAACAGCAAATCCACAACAATAACATTATAGGTTTACAAAACAAGATGATAGGAACTTGACAACGGTTGTTTACATTAACAGATATAGACATCTAAAATTGTCTATTGATCACTTTGGATAGTGTTGTCATCTTAACCATATTATTTCCCAATCCATGAACATAAGTATATATTTTTATTAGATCTTTAATTTCTCTGAACAATACTTTGCAGTTTATAGTTATAAGTGTCATCTCAGTGCTTAAATTTTTGCATATTTTTAATACTATTTTAAATGAAGTTGTTCTCTTAACTTTTGGGTTTTCATTGCTAGTATATAGAAGTATGACTGATTTTGTGTGTTGATCTTGTAACTGATGAATATATTTATTTGCTCCAGCAGGATGTGTGTGTGTGTGTGTGTGTGTGTGTGTGTGTGTGTGTGTGTCTCCCTTGGGATTTTCTATATATAAGGTCATATCACCTTCAAGTAGTTACACCTCTTCCTTTCCAATCTGAAATCCTTTGATTTCTTGTTCTTGACACTTGTCTGGCTAGAATCTTCAATGGGCAAAAGTGGTCATCCCTGTCTTATTCTTGATCTCAGGGAGAAAAGCTTTCAGTCTTCTACCATTAAGTGTGAAATTAGCTGTGCATATTTCATACATGGTCTTTAACATATTGAAGACCTTCCTTTTAGCTCTAAATTTTTAAGTGTTGTGTCATAAAGTAGTGTTGAATTTTCATTAATTGCTTATTGTGCATGAACTAAGATAGTAATGTGGCCACGGATTTAGCTCAGTGGCATAAGCACCTGCCTGGCAGGCGCGAGGTTGTGAGTTTGATTCCTAGTACCAAAAAAAAGAAGATAGTAATGTGATTATTTTACTTCACTAAATTAATACAAGTGAAGTACATGACATTGATGTATGGTGCATAACACTGACTGTGTTAGGTTGAATACCTTGTATTCCTGGAATAAATCCCGCTTGGTTATAGTATATAGTTCTTTTAATACTTAGTTGGACTTGATTTGCTGATATTTTCTTGTCATTATGGAGGGGGTTGTTTTTTTTTTTAAATTAATTAATTTTTTTTTTTTTTTTTTTTTTGCGGCACCGGGGATTGAACTCACAACCTCATGCCTGTCAGACAGGCGCTTAAGTCACTGAGCCAAACTCCCGGCCCTGGTTTTTTGAGGCAGGGTTGCACTGTGTAGTTCAGGCCGGCCTTGTGCTCACGTTGTAGCCCAAGCCAGCCTCAAACTCACAACGCTCCTCCTACCTTAGCCTCCCAAGTGCTGGGATTAAAGGCGTGCGCCACCACACCTGGCTTGGAGGGGGTTGTTTAGATAGGGCTTTGCAGTACATAATGATTACATTCATTGTGGGGAACTGATAAATGTACACAACACAGATGTTCATTCTTTTCACTTCCCCTTCCTCTCCCTTCCTACTGCTCCCCCATCTCTTTGTCCCCTTCCATTTACAACTCTTTTAGTTCCATTACATTGCTACCACACTGTTTCAATTGTTTTAATTCTAGAATATGGGTTGACATCTACAGGAAGAGCTGTTCCTCATGTTTTTCCTTTAAAATGTGTTTTAAGGAGCCGGGCATGGTGGCGCACCCCTTTAATCCCAGCACTTGGGAGGCTGAGGTAGGAGGAGCACTGTGAGTTCGAGGCCCACTTGGGCTACACCACAAGTACAAGGCTGGCCTGAGCTACATAGTGTGATCCTGCCTCAAAAATCTAGGGCTGGGAGTTTGGCTCAGTGGCTTAAGCACCTGTCTGACAGGAATGACGTGGTGAGTTTGATCCTCGGTGCCACAAAAAATAAATAAATAAAATGTGTTTTAAAATCAATACATTTAATTTTTTTGAAAATTGGAATTGTGATTATAAGTGAATTGCTTTTATTGCCTGAGTAAAGAAATCATTGCAATTTTTAAAGCATTTGGCCTTTCCATCCAGGAGCAGGGCTTATTCTTCCTTCTGTGTATTTTAGCAAATTTTTATAGCTTCATTCACGTGGATTTTTATCCCTTTTGTTTTTATTTGTATTTGTTTTGAGGTGGGATCTTGCTATATTGTCAGGCTGGTCTCAAGCTCTTAGGCTTAGATAATCCTCATGCTTCAGTTTCCTGGGTAGCTGGGACTATAATCATGTGCTACCATGTCTGATGAGTTTTCTGTTTTTTGTTTTGTTGCTGTTGTTTTTGTTGTTGTTGTTTGTGGTGGTGGTGGCATTTTTTTTGAGACAGGGTCTCACTATGTAGTTTAGGCTGGCCTTGAACTCGCTTACATAGCTCAGGCTGCCTCAAACTCACATCAACCCTCCTGCCTCAGCTTCCTGAGTACTGAGATTACAGGTGTGTGCCACCATACCTGGCATTGCATGTTTCTTATTAAGGTATCTTATATGGTTTCTTTATTCTGTTGCTTCTGAGAATGTGGTTGACTCCCATTATACAACCTAATTAGCTATTTTCAAATTTTTCCCCTGTCACTGGTAATTGAACCCAGAGCCTTCACATTGTGCTGCATTCCTAGCCCCTTTTTACTTTATTTTTTATTTTGACACAAGATCTTGCTAAGACACTGTTGCCCAAGGTAAGCTTGAACTTGTGATCCTTCTGCCGTACTCTCCCAGAGTACAGGGAACCTAATTTGTTATTGACAATGAGAATAAAGTTATCAGTTTTAATATACTAGCCTCTTATTTCATTTGGCAACTTTTCAGTCTATTCTCTTTATTTCTAATATTTATACCCTTAGGTTCTTCTCTTTTTGGCTTGAATAGAACACCCAAAATGATAAAAAGTAAAAGTCACAAAGGAACTCCCACCTCATTTTCAGACTTTGAAAATGCACACTATTGAGAGTTATTATTTCTGGGCTGAAGGGTGTAACTCCCTAGTAGAGCACTTGCCTCGTATGTACAAAGACCTGGGTTTGATCTCTTGACCTGGAAAACAAGAGTGGTTATATTTTTTCGTTTTTTGGGTTTTTTTTTTTTTTTTTTTTTTTTTGCAGCACCAGGGATTAAACTCACAACCTCGCACCTGCCAGACAAGCACTTAAGCCATTGAGCCAAACTCCCAGCCCTAGTGTTTTGAGGCAGGGTTGCACTATGTAGCTCAAGCCAGCCTTGCACTCACGTTGTAGCCCAAACCGGCCTTGAACTCACAACGCTCCTCCTACCTCAGCCTCCCGAGTGCTGGGATTAAAGGCGAGCACCACCCCGCCTGGCTAAGAGTGGTTATTGTTGATGATTCTGTTGTTGATGAATTAAGACTTGTTTCCTTCATTTGCTTTTGAGAAAATGATTTTTTATTACTTTTAAGTAGGTTTTTTATTACTCAACCAAAAATTTATTTCAAAAATCTTCTACCACATGGATAAAACTCAAAGACACTGTGCTCGGTGACATGAGCCAAACTCAAAGGTACAAGTATTGTATGACTTAAGGGCCGGGAGTTTGGCTCAATGGTTTAAGAACCCCCCGGCAGGCGTGAGGTTGTGAGTTCGATCCTAGGTACCAAAAAAAAAAAAAAAAGAAAAGAAAGAAAGAAAGAAAGAAAATTAAGCCAGGCATGGTCGCACACTCCTGTAATCCTAGCACTCAGGAAGCTGAGGCAGGAGGATCGTTGCAAGTTTGAGATCAGCCTGGACTACAAAAGTGAGCGCAAGGGCAGCCTGAACTGCATAGCAAGACACTGTCTCAAAAAGACATAAAAAAAAGAAAGAAAGAAAGAAAGAAAGAAAGAAAGAAAGAAAGAAAGAAAGAAAATTAACTAGCAGGAGATAGAAAGATAAAGATTACATTTCAAAAATGTATTTCTATATTACTTAATTTTATTATATGTTATATTCTTGTAATTTTAAAACAATAAAGATGTTTAAGCTAAAAAATTCTTGTATTTGCATCACCAGACAAACTCTTGCTTACTGGATCAGCTTCTAAGGCCAACCCCTGACAGTCAGCACTGACTCACTGCCAGATCCTTTAGAAAAGGGAGTTGATAATTAAAATTGACATAGGCAAAACCTTGGGGCTCTTGTGGATTTGGGACCTCAGAGGGTCATTTGTTGTCTCTTAATTACAGTGGTACCTTGGTTCACAAACTTAATTCTTTCCACGATTCTGGTCACAAATTGAATTGTACAAGAACTGAATAAAATTCAATAGTTAGGTCCAACGTTGAACTGATGAGGAAATTTGATTTGGTTCTCATCCAATTCTGGTAGATTCAGTCTACCAAAATCATAGAATTAAGAATTAAGTATATGAATCACTGTATTTCAAGTCTTATTTTCATTTCAAAAAGGAATATTCACAAAAGAAAAGGATATTCAGATGCAGCGTCTAAGGACACATAAGTCATGTCAGAGTGGGAAGTAAGGAGACTCAGTCTATAGCTCCAGGTTTCCAACATGGGCGCAAGAGCACTTATGGCCAATGTGACGAGATGAAGACATAAAAAGAGCTGGGTTAGGGGTCAGTCTCATGTAGAAATGATGAGTTTGAACTTCCCTTTGGTCATCCAGTTAGAGATGGTCAGTAGGTAGTTCAGGTGGAGCTGAGATGGTTTGCAGCTGGGATAGACTCAAGCCTCACTATATGGGCCATAGTGGGAGTGCACAATGTAGGAAGATGGCAGAGAAGCAGGACTCAGAAGCCACACATGGGCCTGGGAGAAAAAAAACCTAGAGAAAGAGGAGAATGGGTGATCTGAGACATTGGAGGGGGTCACTGGAAAGATGGGCAGAACTCATGCTGCATCCTGAAGAGATATCAGGTACAACACAAACAGAGGAAACTCAGACTTGAATGTGATGAGGGCCTCGAGGGTCTTCACCTGAGAAACATCAGAGGGAGATGGAGGTAAGACCCAAGGGAGCCTTCACCATGTCCCCAGTATGTGAGACAATGCCTGGTGCAAACAGGACACATAGACAGGGAGAGAAGTGGACAGGTGGAAAGATGGATGGATAGATGAGTAGTCATGTAGACGTACCATGGATGGATGGATGGATGGATGGATGGCCAAACAGATGAACAGTTAAATGAATGGACAAATGGATGCGTAGATGGATAGATAGATAAACAGATGGACAGGTAGATACATGAATGAATGGATGAATGAAAGAATGGATGATGGATGGACAGAGGAACAGAAGCACAGATGGATGGACAAATGAATAGACAGATGAATGGATGATGGGTGAATGGAAAAAGTGGTCTAAAAGATCAGAGAAGATCTCATGAATACAGTAAGACTGAGCTGTATCTCTTCGGATAGACATGAAAGCAGAAGAATCTTCCCATAGGAGTCAGGAATGACCCAGTGTCAATGGCTCCAGGACGAAGTCAACTCAGCTGGACTATGGGAGATTCATAAGAAAGAGACTCAGAGTCCCTAAAATGGGCCAGTTCAAGCCGGGCGTGGTGGCGCACGCCTTTAATCCCAGCACTCGGGAGGCTGAGGTAGGTGGAGCGTTGTGAGTTCGAGGCCAGCTTGGGCTACAACGCGGCGCAAGGCCGACCTGAGCTACATAGTGCGACCCTGCCTCAAAAAGCCAGGGCCGGGAGTTTGGCTCAGTGGCTTAAGCACCTGCCCTGGCAGGCGCAAGGTTGTGAGTTCAATCCCCGGTGCCGCAAAAAGAAAAAAAAAAAGGGCCAGTTCAGGACTTCCTGCCATATCATATTCACCTGAAAACATGTGTCACTCAGGGATTTACTGTGCCCAACATTCCCATCACACTAACAGCCTCAGAGGGAGGTGGGGGACACGTGTGGGGTGACTCTATGACTATGGACAATGCCTGGCTGGGACAAGGGGAAGGCCTCTGGCCCACCTACCATCCAACAAGGAAGTAACCTACCCTCTGCAACCATATGCCTGTCTCACCCAGCAGGTTCCCTCTCCAGCCCCGCCCCCAGGAGGCAGGCCCCAGGTGCTGGCCCCATGGCTTTTGGTCGGAGTCTCAGTCACCATGGTTTGTCTTTGGCAGCGGAACCCAGCTCACTGTCCTAGGTAAGTGGCTCTCATGACCTTTCTCAATCTGTCCCACCCTCCTGCTGCCTCAGCGAAATCCATTCTCTATCTGGGCACTTCTTTCCCTCTGTTCCTCCCCAGTCTTAGAGATTAATGCTTTACCTTTCTCCACAGGGCCTTGAGGAGGTGGGTGGTCTTGAGGTAACCAGCAGGAAGGGCCCCAGAAGCAGAAGCAGCCAGCTTCAGAGTCCAACAGTGCGATGTAGCCTGGTCTGAGACCTGGAGTTAGGATTTGGCCAGGGGCAGGGGCTATTTCCCCTCCGCTAGACCAGTTGCCCAAATGGGGATAAGAACCTAGTTCTGAGTAGCACCAGAGATAATCCTCCATGCTTCAAGGTCTGGGCTGAGAGTTGGATGCCTATCTTCAGGCTGGGAGAACTACACAAGAGGGACATGGCTGAGGCTGTGACATCAACCTTTAGGGATTCAGGAGATTGCCCCATGTGAAGGCAAACAAAAGTCAGAGAATGTATGTCTCACTGAAGGCTGCCCAGCCCCTTCCCTTGCAACCTCACAGTCAGTCTCTTACCTTCCTCAAAGAATACAGTAGACTCAGGAAATAAGAAACAGGGGAACAAATAGGGAGTCCAAAAAGCTACTTGGCAGCTGGGGTGGTGGCGCACACCTGTCATCCCAGCACTCTTGAGGCTGAGGCAGGAGGATTGCTGTGAGTTAGAGGCCAGCCTGGGCTACAAAGTGAGTTCAAGGTCAGCCTGAACTGCATAGTGAAAACCTGTCTCAAAAAGAGGAAGGGAAAAAAAAGGCTCCTTGGCTCCAGGTAAAATCAGGAGTCATCAGAGGCTGTTGTACCCATAGTTTGGAGGGAGCAGCCTCAAGAACATAGCCAAGATAAAGGGTCTTGTGATCAGGCCAGTGGAGACAGGGAAGATGGCAGAGCCTTGGAGGAGCACCCAGGCTTGTCTGGGAGGAGCCTACTACTCCCTGGGAGAACTGAGTGGACCAGGGTGGAGCACAGCGCGCTGCTCAAGAAGGCAGGAGGTGCTAGGCTTCCGGTATGGCAGCCACAGACTCCAGGTCTTCCCATGTACCCCATGTTTGACTGTTTTAAAGTCACTAAATCCGAAGCGGCGCAGAGAAAATAAGAGCAAGAGAGATAAGGAGGAGGCCTTTAATGTGGAGGGCATGGGAGAGCTTTAGGGGCAGAGAACCGGGTGTAAAAGCTCTCAACAAGAACAGAGGAGTGTAGTTACCTTTATCAACTTTGGCTGGGGGAGGAGTTTGGGGAGGTGGGCAAAATGACATATTGACAGGTGATTTGAGGGAGCATCTGCCTGTATAAAGCAGGAGACAGAATGATTTACTGGGGTCTGGGGGTGGAGGCTTGGGAGGTTGTGGAGTCTTGGGATTGGAGAGGGCTTGGTACAGGCGCAAAAGGGAGAGGGAGGTTTATCTCTGGAATGGGAAGGAAAACATGGTGTTTACTCTTGGAGAGCTAAGTTGTTTCTCAGGGTCCAGTACCAAGTTGGGGGGATGCTAAGCCCCAGGCTAGCAGAACCTATCACCCCAGGACTACCCTTCAAGGCTGGATGGGGACTCTCACTTCAGAGGTAGCTCTAGGCTCTGGAAGAATGAAGTAACTTAGTGGCCTGGTCTGAGGACTCAGGAGGTCAGGGCCAGATTCCAAGCTCAGACTCCAGAGAGCAGGGAGGAAGGAACACAGTCTTCCTGGATGAAAACAGGAAAGCTGAGGTTGCAAAGGGAGGGGCTGGGCCAGGTCACCTGGGGGAAGTGACTTGGGAAGGACTTCTAGGAAAGTGCAGGGCTGTCTGTTCTCCAAGGGACACAAGTAGACAATAGGGGAATGAGAAAGGACAGAGGGACCTCAGGTAACAAAACGGCTACAACATTAATGGTCAGGGATGTTGGTGTGGAGGATCCTCAATACCTGCACTCTCCTTGCTGACTTATACCCCGTCCTCCATCCTCACAGGTCAACCCAAGTCTGCCCCATCTGTCACCCTATTTCCACCCTCTTCTGAAGAGCTCAAGGCCAACAAGGCCACACTGGTATGTCTGATAAATGACTTCTACCCAGCCACCATAATGGTGACCTGGAAAGCAGATGGCACCCTCATTACCCAGGGTGTGGAGACCACCCAGCCCTCCAAACAGAGCACAAACAAGTACAGGGCCAGCAGCTACCTGATCCTGATGCCCAGTCAGTGGAGATCTCACAAAAGATACAGCTGTCAGGTCACACATGAAGGGAGCACTGTGGAGAAGAGTGTGTCTGCTGCAGAATGTTCTTAGGTCCCCAGTGGTCACCCTACCCTCCAGGGGCTGAAGCAGAAGGACCAGAGGAGTTTCCCCCTCCCACTTGAGTCATTTTCCCTGTATCCAACAAGTGTTCAATAAAATATCAATTTTATGGATAAATCATGTTCCATCTCATTTATTCTTTTCTTGTATTTCATTTGCTACCTCCTATCCCTGGGTGGAGGAATTTTGGCACAGTTGCAAAGTAGCCCTAGAGGAGAGGATTCTGGTCTCCCAAAAGCATCACCCGACAGGAGTCTGGTTACAAGTATATACAATAAATCTACTTCTTTTCTTCCTCTTCCTACTCTCAGTATAAGGAACCACTCCCTGCCTCCTTCTTAAATGTCTGTAGCTAGAAACCACTGAGATATATTCTCTTCCCAACCTGATCTGAAGGGACAAGATTAAAGACCTTGAAGGTCAGGATCAGAGCAGACACTGGACCCCAAGTGTTGAGTTGAGTCCCTTCTGAAAATGTGTATTAATGTATAATGGCTATTGATAATGATTACATTCACTGTGGGAAGCTGGTAAATGAACATATCTTAAATCGGTTTTATTTTAAAGAGAATAAAACAAAATAAAATGAAACAAAATGGGAATGATACTGGATTTCGAAAACCTGACAGTAGGAAATCAACCATAGTTACTGTAATGCACATTGTTGTCCTCTAAATAGATGCTCAGACCACCAGACACAGGCATGCAAAGTAGACACTAAGTTATCTCTTCTCTTCAGCTGCTGTCATTTCAGAAATTTCAGGTGTGTGACTTCTAATTTTTGTGTCTGTGTCTTCTGGATTTGTTCTGGGTGGACTGGAGGTCTGAGATGGTGCCCTGCTCCCTCGTCCTCCGATATGAAGTTTCCGGGGTGGCTGAGAGGTGCGGGGTGGCTACTCATTGATATTCCCCGGATGGCGGTGGAGCCTCGCTGTGGTGTGGCTGCTGTTTCTCTGGCCCAAAGCCGTGTGCTCATCGCGGGGCGTGGCCTCCTCTCCCGGCCAAGACAGCAGGTCACTGGGGGGCGTGTCCTCCCCTTCTCCGTGCCTGCGGAGGTGGGCTCATGGGGTGAGGGCTGGCGGGGTGTTTCTTTCTAATGAATTGACCTTTACACTTCTTTCTTTTTCTTTCTTTCTTTCTTTCTTTCTTTCTTTCTTTCTTTCTTTCTCTCTCTCTCTCTTTCTTTCTTTTCTTTCTTTCTTAAGAAAACACTCAGAGGGATTATTTTGGGGTTTTTGGCATCAGGAATTGAACTCAGGACTTCACACTTGCCAGGCAGGCGCTGTGCCGCTGAGCTATATACCTGGCTCTGACCATTACATTTCTAAAGTTCTGAAAGACTAACAGACCACAGAAAGATACTTTAGGCTCCTGCTTGAAATCAACAGCCTCAGAAAACTGCCAGCCTTAATTCTGTTGTTTTAATTTGTATTTATCTCATGGTCAATGATGTTGAACATTGTTGCATGTACTTATTGGCTAGCTGTACTTCTGAGAGGTGTCTATCTGATACAATTGCCCATTTTTTGATTGGGTCTTTTATTTTTGGGAGTCTAATTTTTTTTAGTTCTTTATATTAGTCCTCTGTCTGCAGGGTAGCTGACAAACTATTTTTCCATTCTGTAGTTTGTCTCTTCACTCTATTGTTTATTTCCTTTGTGGTATAGAAGCTTTTAATTTGTTGATGCTATTTCTTGGGCAATTGGGGTTCTATTCATAAAGTCCTTGCTTATGCTTATGTCTTCAAGAGATTTACCTATCATCCAGCAGATTATTTCTGTTCTAATATCTAGATCTTTGATCCATTTTGATTTTACTTTTATACACAGTGAGAGACAAAGGCATAGATTCATGTAACCAGTATTTCTAGCACTGCCGCGACCCATGCGGCTCCCAAGGTTCTTGGGGTGAAGGACCGCGAGAGGATGAGAAAATAAAGACAGAGACAAGGCTGGAGTCAGGTGGAGCCCTCACCCTCCTGATGGGAGGAAAGGAACTGGCCCCTCAATGCAGGGGCGTTTATTTATACCTTTTAGCAACCTAATGTCATATGACACCCTGTTGTCCTTGCAACCCACTGCTCAGACTGCCTTGGGGCAAGGCGTTCTCTAGGCTGAAGTAGCATCTTCACGTGACTTGCCCTAGGCTCTCTTTGTTCTTGGAATGATCTTGTCTAGGTCATGCCCTAAGTCAATTTCCAGCGTCAACGGCTCCTAACACAGCACTACTTGCTAAAGGACTATTTCTCCTCCAGCATACATTTTTATCCCCTTTGTCACACATCAGATAATTGAATGTGCCTGAAGTTGTTTGCATCTTTGTGCTATTAGTGTTTGTGCAGTACTATTTTTATCACCCTTAGTTTTGTAATGTAACTTGAAATCCAGGATTGGGATATTTCCTACCTTGCTCTTCTTGCTCAGGATTGCTTCTACTATTCTGGGTCTCTTCTGGTTCCATATTAATTCTAGTTCTGTAAGGAATGTTGTTGGTATTTTGATTGGGGTGGCATTACATTAATAAATCACTTTTGGCAGTATGACCATTTTAACAATATTAGTTCTGCCTATCCAGGAACACAGGATACCTTTCCATTTCCTGGTATTCTCTTTGATCCCCTTTTTCAGTTACTCATCCTCGAGTCACTCCCTTCTTCAAAAATTAATAAAATCTGGGTTTGGCCCTGGGTCAAGGCCTTTGTTCAGTGAACGGTCATCCTGGCTGGATTTAGGGCCCCCTTGGCTCCCCATAACCATAAATACATCTGTCTTTATTCTCACCATGGGTCACACTGGAAGTGGTAGACTGGAATTGCTAGAATTCCAATAATTTTCTCTTGGGATTACAAACTTTCCCAACCATGACAAGGTCCAGGAAAGGTTCTCTCTACAAAAGTGAAGATTAGACAAGACGATGGATGTGTTAGTCTACTCAGGCTGCCATAGCAAATCACCACAGAGCAGGTAGTCATTAATTTTCACACAAATCTGGGGGCTGGAAGTCTAAGATCAAAGTGTGAGCAGGGCTAGTTTCTTCCTGGGCTCCTATGTGGCATCCTCTCCCTTTGTCTTCACATGATGACCCATCTGTGTCTTATGAGGGACATTTGATCTCTTACGAGGACACCAGTTATCCTGGATTAGGACCCACCCTGATGACCTTTTCTTCTCCCCTAAAGTGCTGGGGATTGAACTTGGGGCCTTCAGATCAAGATACATTCCCAGCCATTTGTGTTTTGTTTTGTTTTGTTTTTTAGACAAATTCTCACTAAGTTGCTAAATTGCCCAGTCTGGGTTTGAACTTGCCATCCTCCTGCCCCTGCCTCCCAGAGTACTGGGATTACAAGTGGATACCACCATGCCTGGCTTCATTTTGTCTTAATTACCTCTTTAAAAATCCTGTCTCCAAACACAGTCACATTCTGAGATGTTGAAACATGAATTTGCAGGGCACACTGTAGCTCAAGAAATAGCGTACACACACACAGTGCGTAGCACTGGGCATAGTAGAGAATCACCCGCCAGCATGGTCATAACCAGCCCACACCACCCATCCCCAGGGAGCTCTCAGCCCTGTCTTCAGTGGGTACCCACACTCCCCACATCCTGACTCAGCCTCCTCTACCCAGGCAGGCTGGCTCTCACTGCTTGTACTAGCCACAGTGGCTGTGAGCCCTGGGGCAGAATGGCCCCGGGGCTCGTGTCTTCCCCACAGACTGGCATGGTGCTCCATCAAGACTGCAGAGACCAAAGAGATTTTTGAGCCCCAGCCAGCCTCTTCTCTTTTAAAAGGTCCTGTGGAACCACTTGCTGCCACAGTTAGGTGGCAACACTCCAATCTGAGTAGTGATACACATGGAGCCACATTCACCTCGCTGGGGCCCTAGTGTTGGGGTCAGTACCTGTGGGACTGCCAGGAGGCATCTTGTCTGCAGGAAGCTGTCTGCCTTCCCTTCATGCCCCTCTCACCAACCCTGTTTTGTCTTTACTGCTTAGCACTCTGCTTCTGTGTAAGCCTAGCAGAAGGGCCTGATCCAGAGAAGCAGGGGAGCAGATGCCAGTGCCCAGGTACCCTATGTGAATGACAGTGACCACCAGAAAATGACCACATGCGCATGTGCGCAGCAGTCTGCACCGAGCACGTGGGGGCCTATGCTGCAGTTAGCACAGCCAGTGTAGGTGGGCTGCACTTTCTTCACTTTGTGTGTATCTTATGAGTTGCTGTATTAAAAAAAAAAAAAAAACTTGCCAGTTACAGTGGCACACATCTTTAAATCCCAGCATTTAAAGTTTGAGCCTAGCCTTGGCAACTTACAACTTATGGAAACCCTGTCTCAAAAAATAAAAAAAAAATTGGTGTGTATAGCTCAATGTGAAGGCCCTGGGTTCAATCCCCAGTATCACACACACACAGAAAATTGTATTTAATTTTTCACTATTTTCTAGTTCTCAATGAGTTAATTCCTTGGCATTATCCAAGGTGTTTTTTTTTTCTCCAAATATCATTATAAACTCATGGATTTGGACGCTGATGTGTATTAGCCCACTATTGTTGTTACATTTGTCTTGTGGCACTGGGGATCAGACCTGTGCTAGGCAAGGGCTCTAGCACAGGGCTATACCCCCAGCCCCAGTTACTCTTTTCTGATGTGTCCGTGTACCTTTCCAACTGCAAGGAACCTCAGATTGTCTGCTCTGCTCTGCCACGGTCCAGCCAGGCTAGGTCCACAGAGTCCCTGAAGGTGGGCTGAGCATCGGCACGTGGAGAACAGACACACAAACAGCTCAGAGACTGTGTGAATCTGCTTCTTTTATAGTAAGCTCTAACAGAATATTATATACTTTCTTCTTTGGCCAGGGTTGAAAGTTTAGATAAAAAGCATGAAATCAACAGGTGTTTCTATGATTACATGGTTTCTATAGTTACATGATTCGTCAGCATAGGCAGAAAGTTTAAATTTAAAGACTTTGAAGCGTGTTTTTGCTACTAATAAATGCTCCATTGTGTTAACCTATCTAAAAGCCTGCAAAACACAAGATTATATTCAGCCCTGATTTAGCCCCCCTACACCACCGTGATGTTCTTGCAGTTGCAAGGATGTGCTATCTACCTTGTCTTTCAAAACATAGTAACATATCAGCCTCTCTGCAAGGAGGTTCCCAGACAGCCCCAGCCAGCTGGTCATTATTATTATTAAAGGCTCACAAATTCATGCCTTTAATCCCAGCACTCAGGAGGCTGAGGTAGGAGGTGCACTGTGAGTTTGAGGCCGGCTTGGGCTACAATGTGAGCACAAGGCCGGCCTGAGCTACATAGTACGACCCTGCCTCAAAAGACCGGGGCCAGGAGTTTGGCTCAGTGACTTAAGTGCCTGTCTGACAGGTGCAAGGTTGTGAGTTCGAGCCCCAGTGCTGAAAAAAAAAAAAAAAAAGGCTAGCAAACTTCTAATCTGACCTTGGCCTCGTTGGTCCAACTCAATGTCAGTCTATTACACCATTAATTGTAGAAAAACATTTTATTAACTATCCCTTTGTTCTTAGGGAGTTTCTGTAATTTGTTTACTGATTTTTTGTGCATGCGAGAGAAAGAAGAAAAAGTTTCGAACTGGAATCAGAGCACAAGTTAACACTATAGTTCCCAAGAAGCATTAACCCATTCCCACAAAGCCAATATTTATGCTGCGGCCTTTTTTTAGATGTCCTCCTTCCATGTTTGGACCTTGTCAACAGAACATGAGTCCATCTCTTTCCATGTTTGGACCCTGTCAACAGAACATCGCTAGAGAAGGATGTGGCACTGCTCTTTGATCTTTAGTCTCTGAGAGCCTCCTTGATGTCCAGAATAAGATATTCTACATTAGCCGGGCGTGGTGGCGCACGCCTTTAATCCCAGCACTCGGGAGGCTGAGGTAGGTGGAGCGTTGTGAGTTCGAGGCCGGCTTGGGCTACAACGCGAGCGCAAGGCCGGCGTGAGCTACATAGTGCAACCCTGCCTCAAAAAACCAGGGCTGGGGAGTTTGGCTCAGCGACTTAAGCGCCTGCCCTGGCAAGCACAAGGTTATGAGTTCAATCCCCAGTGCCGCAAAAAAAAAAAAAAAAAAAAAAGATATTCTACATTCTGTTTTTCTGCCACGGACCTAGATTCAACCAATTTTGTTTTTCTGCCACAGACCTAGAATCAACCAAGTCTGGTTCATTTTTGTGGGAATTGTTACAGAGATGCCTTAATCTGAATGCTGAGACCGCTCACTGCCACTGAGTTGTCCTTTTTCAACCTGTCCAGCATCATGAGATGACACTGATGCTTTCAATTCAAATGTAGGATAACAGGATTTTTTTTTACTATATTTCGATTTGAGTATTTTAAAGCTGAAAATGGTGGTTGCTAACTACATTAACAATTTATTCTTTTTGCTTTATCCTATGATGTAAGAATAAGTAGTTTCAAAGTAGCGGTGCTGATGTTGTCACTATCAGTTCGATTGTCAAAGACTGGTTCAGATGGTTTTGCAATTTTGTCCTTGACATATTTCCAATTGTGAACATACAATTAGATTTTACTATCTTAAATTCTCATTATAGGAATCTTTGTGGTTATAGTAACTCAAAACTCAGCTAGATTCATTTGTTTTTTTCTTCCTTCTCATTTAAGAGAATTTTTTTAAAGTCTAAATTTGTGCAGACATAAATATATATACATGTTTTTGTTTTTTTGGTTTTTGTTTTTTTTTGGTACCGGGGATTGAACTCATGACCTTGTGCTTGCCAGGCAGGCACTTATGCTGCTGAGTTAAATCCCCAACCTTATATACATATTTTCTTACCTTTTTTTTCTCTCAAAAGAAAGAACAGAGCTGAGCATGGTGTTCTGAGCCTACAGACCCAGCTACTTGGGGCCTGAGGCAAGAGGATCATTTAAACCCAGGAATTTGAGGCCAGCCTGGGCAACATAACAAGACCTAGTCTCAAAATAAATAAATAAAATAAAATAAAATAAAATGGCTAGGGAAGGAGAGAACAGGATGGAGGTGGCAAACATATACCACATGTAGTAATTTTGATTTTGGAATTTTGTCAGTGTTTACATTACTATAAAACAAACTAGTAATCTCAGCTCACTGGGAGGATGAGGCAGAAGGATTGTACATTCAAGCCCAACACTGGCAATTTAGCAATTTAGTGAGTCTCTGTCTCAAAATAAAAAATAGGCTGGAGAAGTACCTCAGCCCAAAGGCTGGTTTTGAACCCTAGTGCTAGGGGCAAGGAGAGAACAGAAATAAAGAATACCTTCAATGGGCTTATTAGCACACTGGATATGGCTAAAGAGGGAATCTCTAAGCTTGAGGATCTATAAATAGAAACTTCCAAGGAGCTGGAGATATAGCTCCACGGTTAGCATGCAGCAAGCCTGGGTTCAATTCCCAACAGTAAAACCAAAAATAGAACACAGAAGAACTGGACAATCACAAATGATACAGTACTCATAATGGGAGCACCAGAAGGGGTGGACACCTGTAATCCTAGCACTTGGTAGGCTGAGGTAGGAAGAATGCCATGAGTTCAAGTCCAGTCTGGGCTAGCGTTCACGGCCAGTCTGAACTACACAGCAAGAACCTACCT
>RJWM01008544.1:0-43663 GCA_004363535.1 Dasyprocta punctata | reverse complement strand
ACATGGACTGCCTTCCAGGGTCCTGAACCCAGGACCTTGGAGGAGAACGAGAGGGGCTCCTCGCGGGGCCCCCACCCGGCCCGAGTGGCACTTTTGGAATCAGGGACACCCCCCCCACCCCCCCACCCACCCCCCCCCGCAGCAAGCTGCTGTTTCAGAGGTCTGGCTAAATTGATAGCAACCAAGGAACATCAACCAACTTTTGTTTTGTAGATTCGGCCAGGCCTCTGGTCAGCAACCCAAGCATCACTTTACAGCGGGCAATGTAGCAAGTATGGGGGATTCTCTTCTGTCTTGTCTTCTATTATCAATAAAATATTTAAAAAAAAAAAAAAGGAGAAAGCTTTCTCAAACAAAAAATGAGACTTCGGGGGTTGGGGTTTTATTATGTTTGGTTGGGGGGATAGGATTTTGTTATTCCCCAGTCTTGTTTTCAATTCCCTTGCTCAAGTAACCCTCCCACCTCAGTCTCTTGAGGTGCTGAGATTACAGGCATGCACCATCATGCCAGGGAAACACTGAGGGAATTTGTTGACAGTAAATCTGCCTTGCAAGAAATGTTAAAAGAAGTTGTATGGAAGGAAGGAAAATGCTGTGGTCAGAAACTGGGAGTCACATAAAGAAAGGCAGAGCATTAGGAAGTGAATGTTAAAGAAGTTACTTTTCTTATTAATACAACAAATAATAGTGCGATCAAAATAACATAGCAGCAATGTATTCGATTATAGCTTATGTGTAAGTAGAACAAAAACAACTATGATACAAGGGACAAATGGGAAGGAATAGAATTATTTTATCATAAGGTACTGGCACTAGAGATGAGGCGGTACAGTGTTATTTGAAAATGTACTTGGAATAGCTGTCAATGTATATTTCAAACTTTAGGACCACTTTCTAAAAATGGTTACAAAAAAAGTATAGCCATGCCTGTAATCCCAGCTTCTTTTCTCAGCAAGTTCAAGATCAGCTTAGGCAATTCAGTGAGATCATGTCTCAAAATAAAAGCCTGGAGATGTATGCACTGGTAGAGCCCTTTCCTAGCATACATGGTTGAGGCCCCTGGGTTCACTCTCCCAATATGACCCCCAAAAACTATAATTTATATGCTAAGGAAAGAAAATGCAGTCACATAAAATGTTCATTTAAAAGCACAAAAGTCAGGAAAAAATAAGGCAAAAATAGGAATGAATAATAAAAGCAACAAATAGAACACTAACAAATATGATAGCTATAAATCCGCCTCTACCCACGGTCACTTTAATTGTCAGTGGTCTAAGTACATCATTAAAAGTATTTAAAACAAAAAAAGAACAAAAAGAAGAAAAAAATTTAAAAAGAAAATAAATAAAAGTATTTAGAAGGAATCTGGGTGTGGAAGCCCAGGCTTGTAGTCCCAACTACTACAAAGGCCAAGGTGCAAAGATCACTTGAATCCAGGAATTCAAAACCAGTCTGGGAAACACAGGAGACCCCATCTCAAAAAAAAGTGGATGGGGGTGGTGAGGGACTTGGCCGAGGAGTGGGACAAAAAGCACCCAAGCTCTGTGAGGAGTGATGCATGTGAAGGTTAGTGAAGTATGTTATGTCTGGCATATTGTTCTTCCCCTTTTCCCAGAAAAACTGCTTAGCTTTGAGACAGTCCCTTGCCCAAACTGCTCTTCTTTGGCTTTTTTTTTTTCCTCTTACGCTGATATTTTTTTTTTAATGAAACAAAGTGAACAACGTATACTGGCAGATTTATAATATATTGGGACATAAAAGAACACATTTATAATATTACAGTCCAAATAAAACATCTGAGGCTTCTCGGGATGCCTCTAACCAGGAGACAACTAAGGCTGCCTTCTGGGGGCCTGTGCTACCCGCATGGACCCCAGGAAGAGAAACATGCATTCCCCGCCCCCTCCACCATAAGCCTACTGGCAGGGGGGCTAAGGATCAAGGACAAAGCTCTCCCCGCCCCCAAAGCAACCTGCTCATTTGGAGGTCTGGCTACATTGATAGCAACCAAGTTACATAGACCAGCAGGATGCTAGTATTGTTTTGTTCATTTTGCAGGCCTGGGGCTGGCAGTCTGGGCATGGCTTTGGAAGATGACATTGCACAATATAGCAAAAATGGGGGATTCTCTTCTGTCTTGTCTTCGAGACCCAATATTTTTCTCGTTGTTTTGCTTTATTCTGATTAATTTTTTTGGCCTTCTTTTATACTGTTTTTATTGGTTTTTTTTTTTTTTTTTTGGTTTGATTTTACTATACCTGTTGGAAAGGTCGACTATTCTAAAAATAACAAGATACACTATAGTAGCTATTGTTTTCATAGTATCTTTCTTAGAAGTTCTATACCAGTTCTACTGCTTTGTTTTGATTGACTTCGTTCTGTTACCTTTTGTTGGATTTTACTATCTTTAAAATAAAAAATTTTAAAAATTTTAAAAAATAAAACATCTGAACAGAAAAATTTTAAGAATGAAATGAATAAAAATAAGAAAATAATTTATCAAAATTTAATCATGCACCTATATAGAATTCAGAGGGAAATTTATATTATTCAATGCATAACTGAATAAAAAAATTCATTACCAATATGCTAAGTTGTCTTGTTTTTTTTAAAGATTTCAAGACCTATTTTTTTCAAGCAGAAACAAAAAAATGTAATTCAAAAAGCAAAATTGGATCCAAATATCAAATAACATTCTCCTTTTCTTTTTCTCTAACCATCCCAACTAATTTTTATATATACATAGGTTTTGTTTGTTCATCACACCAGTGCAACAATATGATAGTCATGTATATGTGACTTATTCAGTTCACTGAGAAGTATATCCTCAGCATTCATCCATTTGAGAGCAAAAATGTCTAGTTTGTTCTTCTTTATAGCTGAGTAGTATTCCATTACATAGAAATACCACAACTTTTTTATCCATTCCTCAGTCAAGGGGCATTTAGGCCACTTCCACGATCTAGCAATTATGAATTGGGCAGTGATGAACATGGATGAACATATATCACTGTGATGAGATATTTTTAGTTCTTTCGGGAAGATATACACTGATATTCTAAAAAGCCTCTCCTTTGGGGCGTCTTCTGGGAGTCTGCTCTGGCTTGAGATGGCCCCTCTGGGCTCTCAGTGATTGAACTAAGTCCTGTCTCCGAGTTTTCTACCACACCATGGTCGCACACTGTGCATGGGAGAGGAGAGGCAATTGAGGCATTGCACACCCATAATCCAAACTATTTGAGAATCAAGGTAGAAGGATTGTAAGTTTGAGCTCAGCTGGGGAAACTTGGTGAGATCCTGTTTCAAAATAAGAAGGGCTTGAGATGTGCAAAAGCCCTGAGTTCAATCTCCATACTACTGCCAAAATGGGAGGGGCAAGGAGAATCAGATTTTAGGAAAAAACATCATTTCTTTATAACTTCCATGCAAGAATGAATTCTCTAGATCTCAAAGCACAATTTCTAAATTTGATGTAAAAATTATATAAAAATTTTAACCAAAAAGCCTGAAAAACGCCTAGAGGTGAAAATGAAAGATTGGGGTGAGAGTATTGGTATATGCCTGTAATCTCAGCACACTGAGGTAAAAGGATGACAAGTTAAAGTCCAGTCTGGCTAATTCAACAGTTTAGCGAGACCCTATTTCAACTAGGGACCTAGCTCAGTGTGAAAGCCCGGGATTCAATCCCCAGTACCACTGCCACCACGACCACCATAAAAAAAGTTTAGACATCATTGCAAAAATCTGTGTGTATGCACAGAGATACACTGAGCGATTTCACCTTTCACAGTTTCACTAAAATAAGCAGAGCAGTATTGGTGTCAGACGAAATAAAATTCAAGATTCATTTCCACGGAGAACACTTCTCTTTAAATAAAAAGAAAATTACCCACGGAGCCCGAAGTCCTGAATGTTCACTGCTGGCTGTGCTCAGGTGCCCAGAAAGTAAAACGAACCACAGGGAGGTAGGGGCACAGGGCGCATGGGGATGGGGAACCCACTCAGAGAAAATGAGGCTGCGAGGATCTGAACGACCACACGCGGCCAGGCAAAAGGAATCACAGAATCAGCGGGAAAACCTGACCCACGGGGACCCCTCCTCCCCAAGGTTCAGGCCAGGGGCAAATGAGTTCAGTAAGAAATTGTCGAACAGTGCCGGAGATGTGGGAGGCGCAAAAGGAGGCTAAAAAAACAAGCACGCAAAACAAAGTAAAACAGCAGGAGGCTGCGGGAAAGGCCGGCCCTAGACCCACGACGTTCCCAGAGACCCTAGGCCCAGAAGGAAGGACTAGCACCCACTGAGCCGAAGTGCCCTGGCCAGTCAGGAGGGACACGCGAGGGACACACCCTCAGCCGTCTCCAACCGGGCGCCCCAGGAACCACACGGGAGACAGAAATACAGACGGCCACGGCCGGCGTGATGCGCTCTAGGCAGGCAGCAGCCCGCGTGCGCGCAACTCGAGCAGCGGGGACAGCGTGTAGCGCAGGCGACGGAAGGTGGCGTCGGAGCGGAGGCGCGCGAGTCCCTGGCGGAGGGCGTCGGGCTTTACCAGCACCAAGTAGAGCAGCGGCACCACCAGGAAGCCAAGCGGGCGCAGCACCAAGGTCTGCAGGGCGCCCAAAGCCCACACCCTGCGGGGGCACGGACAGAGATAAACGATTAGCGGTAGGTGGAGGGAACCAGGAAGGAGCCCGCAACCCCACGAGTCGGCCGCCTGACTCACCTGAGACGCCCCGAGCCCACGCCGCCAAACAGCCGCTTCTCCTACGAGAAAAGGGACCCGCGTCCCATTCTGTGGCGGAGCCACAGGCGAGGGTCGCCCAGGTCTCCCCGGAGGACGTGGATTCCAGCTCCATCCCGACCGCCCCGACCCGCGCTCACGCAGTCCGCCCTGGCCACCTCCTCCATAAGTGAGCCCGCGCAGTCCTGCACCCGGAGAGCCCGCGAGTCCCACCTGCAGAAGCGGGCACCTAGATGGGCCATCGGCCCTGGCCCCGACAGCCACCCCGCCGCACCCACGAATGCTAACTCGCTTACACTTCCGAGCCTCCCCGCCAGGCGTCCAACGCAGCCGCCGCCTCCATCACCTTCCCCTGCAGCTCCTGAGCGGGCGGGAGTGAGGACTCAGGGCGAGGGGAGGCCTCCCGGTGCCAACCGCCTCAGGTCTGGGGGTGGAGGGGAGAGGCCGCAGTGCCATCTGGGGGAACCGCTCTCAGAGCGGAGAGCGACCGCACCTGTAGGACTCCGCTCTGCTCCTGGAAGCTGATCCAGGCCTCCTCCGTCCGCTGCGAGTCCTGGGGTACCGGAGCCTCGATCAGACTCCAGGGGACACACAGCTACCTACCCGCCTGCAACTGTCCAGGCTCTTCTCACACCTGAAGGAGCCCCTCCCCAGGGCCCCGCCTCTGCTCGCACCTGCCGCAGGCCTTCCGCCTGCATGGCGTATTTGGCTTCCACCAGCTCCAGCTGCTTCTTCGGGAGGAGCCAAGAAAAGTCAGAAACCAGCTCGCCCCGCGCCAAGCGGCGTCTCAGGGTCCCACTCCTCAGAGCCCCGCCCACACCAGCCCCTAGGGGCCGTGGCCCCGCCCAGCCCTTCAGGCCCCGCCCAAGCACCTGCAGCTCCACCAGGTGGGTTCCCACTTGCTGTTCTGCGCGCTGCTGACTCAGCTGTTCCCCGCCGTAGTAAAAGAGCTGGGGGAGGGGCTTGTGAGGACGGGGGCTTACTGGTTCTTAAGAAGGGACTTGGAGGACTGGGACAAGAGCGGGCCCTCCGGGAGGAACCCAGAGAGCCCGTCCCATCCCACGCGGTACCTGACTTGACAGCTCCTCCCACTGTTCCTGCAGTTGCCTGTTGCGTTGCTCCTGCGGACAGGAGTGAAGGAAGGGTCCCGGGGTCTCTGCCGGCCCCGCCCCTCCCGCCGGCCCCGCCCCTCACCAGCTCCATTTTGCGCCGTTCCGCGGCTTCCAGCAGTCTCTGTGCCCGTTCCGCTCGCTCCCGTACCGCCTCGCGCGCTTCACCTCGTAGGGCCGGTGCCGCCTGGCTTCGCCTCCGCTGCAGGCTGTGGAGAGAAACTGAGCCCTGTGCTACGGCGAGGGTGCGGGGCGCTCAGGATCGTGCCGGGAAGGACCAGCGAGGGCCGGGGTTGGAGCAGAACTTGCCCGGTTCGGGACATGCCAGGCGCCGCCCTGCCTTTCCCCGGACCTCTGAGAGGATCGTCCGGGTCCAACGGCCTCGGTCGGACGTGCAGGCCGGGCGAGTCGGCCCTGTAGTTTTCGGCCGCCGCCCGCGAGCCCGACTGCTCTGCCGAGCGACGCTCCCCGCGCACCTGCGCTCCCGCTCGCGCAGTTCGTGCAGGCGCCCGGCAAGGCTCTCGCTCTCCGCCTCCAGCCCGCGCACCAGCTCCTCCAGCTCTTGCTTCCGCAGGCGGCCGTCGCGGTTGTCTTTCTGCAGCTGTAGGCGCTGCTCCTGCGCCTCGGCCATGGCTCCCAGCGCTGTGCGCAGACCCCGGTACAGAGCCGGGACCCGAACTACGGCCGGCGTCACAATGGATAACAGGGGGCGCCTTCAGACGCGAGGCGGGCCAAAGGGTCGCCCTTAGTCCAACATTCATAGAAGTTTTATCAGAAATTGAGGCAAGAGGTTGGCAAATTCGAGCCCAACCTGGCAACATCGCGACTTAGTGAGAACCTGTTTCAGGGCTCACTGAGGGCTGAGGATGTAGCTCAGTGCGAAGGCCCTGGACTCAAACTCAGTAACCGAGGAAAAAAGCATAGAGAAAAAGATTATCGTCAAACATTTCACCACTTGGGCAAAATCTCAGCTTACCTTTTGTGTAAATGTCTTTCCCAGATCAGCGGCTCTCAATTTTTTGTCTCAGGATTCTTTCATACTTTTGAGAAGCTATTGATCCCAAAAAGCTTTTAAGTGGATAATATACCACAGTATTCACCAAATTAAAACTGAACAATGTTAAATGTTAAACTATACATAATACTATGAAATTATTTGCATGTAAATATGTATCTGTTTTCAAAAACGAATGAAAGAGCATTTTAAATCTACAAATCTAATGTCTGGCTTAACACAAGTCAGTTGTTTCCTCTTTTACTTGAATCTGCTTCTGCATTCTGTCTGTTGCAATCTGTTGTCTTTGTTGAGATGAAGAAAACCTGGCCTCACAGAGAATTGCTTGGAGGTACAGAGAAGCCTTTCAAAATGAACAAATTCCAAGACAAATGCACGAAGGTACAAGATTTGGCTTTGAGATGGCTGTTGGTAAACTGATTGATTTTGGGTAGAACAGTGGACATGAACTAAGCCATTTGACGGATAGGATACTGAAAGAGTAGGGTTGGTTGGATGTGGTAGCGCACACCTGTAATCCCAGCACTCTGGGAGGCTAAAGCAGGAGGATTCCAAGTTTCAACTCATTAATGGCTACTCCAAAAGATTTTTTAAAAGGGGGATTTTTCACCTGTCAGGACACTCAGCCTTAGGAGACATCAGCCACTGTGAGTCATCCCCATGGCCTTCTGATGGTTTACCATACACTGAATCCTGAAACAGCTGGGCATGCAGAGGTTGTGCCAGGTGTGACACTGAGTCAGGAGCCCACTGTGCAGCAGGAGCCAACAGTGCAACCAGCCAGTGTCCCACACTGGGGGCAAGGAGCCCACACAACGCCAGTGACCAAGTGATTGATCACTTTCTCTTGGACCAGGTTTGTCTTTTCTAGTATCCGTGTCTTCCCCTGAAAGGAACTGAGTCAGCATAAAAATTCACAGCATCCTTGAATAATTCAGGGTAGAAAATCAAAAAAGTTTTTCTGTTAATTGGTAAGGTCTCTGATTTTTCTCCCCAGCATGGCTAATTTGAGAGATCAAGCCCTTCTTATGACTTAAGGTTATTTTCGGAGGTCAAAAAACAAACCTTTTCCTCGAGTTCTCTATCCCTTCACCCCACAGGTCAGCCCAGACTCGGCCTCTCCCCATCCTGGGCACATAGTAGAGCAGACTCTCAAATGCATCCCCCTGCATTTCTTCCCTCAATGGAAGTTTTAACAGTTGCTCATCATCATTGTAATTCAGTACAAAATGATTCTTGCTTTTTCAAAATGAAGACACCTCTATTTTCAATGCTGGTCAAGGAAGAAAAAAAACTATAGTATGTTATTGAATGTTTCTGTCCCCCAAAATTTCATATGTTAAAGCCCTAATCTCTAACTGCATTTGGAGATAGGGCTTTAAAGAAATTAAGATTAAATGTGGTCATAAAAGTGAGGCTGTGATTCTGTCAAGTTGGTGTTCTTATATAAAAAGGTGTTGTACCCACCTGTAATCTGAGCATTGAAGGAGACTGAGGCAGGAAGTTTGCAAATTCAAATCCCACCTGAGTAACTTAGTGAGACTGTGTTGCAAAATGAGAAATAGGGCTGAGGATGTGGCTCAGTAGTAGAGCACCCCTGTGTTCAGTTCCCACTACCAAAAAATAATGACACCAAACAGCTCGCTCATTTCCTGTCTCCGTCTCTCTCTCTCCATACATCTTCACAAAGAAAAGATCATGTGAGCACACAGACAGATGGCAATCACATATAAACCAAAAGAACAGGCCTCAGAGTGACACCTACTATAATGGAAATTTTATAGCAAGAAATTTTAAAAATCAATTAGTAACCTGTTACTGTATGAGGACAAGATGTGCTCACCCTACCTGTCACATAATTAGACTGTTAAACCTAGTCACCCTTGACTGTCTGTGTCTAGCTGCTTTTCTAGATACCCTGATTCAGGTCAGCCTATCCCAGTCTAGCTGCAAGGACTATATTTTTCCACCTAAGAATAGAGCCTTTTTTTCCAATATGTTTCAAAGACTTTCTACCTGGGACAAGGTAGCCCAGTCAAAGACATACTTAACTCTACCCACCTTGCTCAGCAGCCCCTTTCCCAGAATTTCCCTACCTCATAATAAGCAATTTCCTTTAGTTAATTCTACCTGACAATGTATAGGTTAATTCATGGAACCAATTATATGATAACCTGCTATCAGCTTTTGTACTTCCTGCTCACAAAATGTATAAAAGTTTCTGTTTCACTCTTGATCAGGGCTGATAATTTGTAACTAATTCCCACCAGCCCATTAGTGTAATAAATCCAAATTCCTTGGTGCGAAGTGCCTTCCTTTCAGTTCAGTACTGGGTTTCTGCAACACTACCTTGCTGGGACGTAGATCTCGGACTTCCCATACTCTAGAACTATAAAGAGAGAAATTTCTGTTGATTGCAGATTACTCAGCCAGGTATTCTGTCAACTGATGGTGACTGTAGTTAAGGACACATATACCTCAAGAAAGGTGGAAAAAGTAAAATATTATGAACATCTCAGCTGAGCATTTTCTGTTTGTCCTAAAGCTATTCCTCTTCCATTCCATCCATCACTACAAAGGAAAAAACCACCTTAACTAATGGACGGTCACCACCCTGCTGTCATTCCCATCTTTTCCCCCATTCCCTGTAACCTGCTCATGTCAGGACTCCTGCCCAACCATTCGTCTCTGGCTCTCCTTGACCACACTTGTTCCCAAGGAGTGAGGGTCATGCCCACTCACTTCCTCCTGATCTTCTCTTATCCCCTGGTCCACCTTGTTCTCCATGCACCAATCCCAGCAAAGCAACAGCAATCAGATCCTGAAAATTATGGGCAAACTTCAGAAGCTTCCCTTTCTGAGTCCCACACTGCTGCCTTCTTCCCCTCCTCTTTTCCTTGCCACTGGACAAGGGTTTTCCTACATCAGTGTGTGTGCATTCTGTGCCCCTTGGCAGGGTTCCCTCCAGAACCAATGGCTGCTTCCTCTCAGGCCTCAGAAAGGGGCTTCCATGCAGCCTTGCCTTTGTAACCTTCAAGTAATAGAATTTGATGTGTGTGGGGTTTTTCCCCTCTTTCTTTAGATCATCTGAAGCAAGTGATCAAAGGAGTCTTTTGGTTTTCTTGTTCCTTCAAGGAAATTTGGAATTTCCCAGGCAAGTGATGGTGACATAATTCTAATGCCTCATCTGTGCTTGATATCTCACCCACACTATTTATAGTTCTAAGGAAATATTTGATTCCAGTGGGCTTTTGTGGGAGATCACTATCAGTGAGGGACACCTAGCCTCTCTGCAGAGGGAGATGACTGGGTTCCTGGGTTTGGATTTTTGTTGTTTTTCAAGTATCTTGGGGTTCCTCATTAGGTTTATTTGAGCTCACTTTTTTTCAAATGGGAGCATTGATTGCAATAGTATTTCCCTTTAGGACTGTTGTCATTGTGTCCCATAGGTTCTAGTGTGTTGTACCAGTATTGTTTGGTTCCAGAAGTTGTTTAATTTCTTCTGTGACCTATTGGGTGTTCAGGAATATGTTATAAAGTTTCTAAGTGTTTCTTAATTTTCTGTGGTTTCTTCTGTGATTGACTTCTAGTTTCATTGTACAATGATCTAATCATAAACACGGGGTAATTTTAATTATTTTATATTTATTCAAGCAGGATTTGTGGACAAGTTCTGGTCTGTTTTGGAGAAAGTTCCATGTGCTGCTGAGAAGAATGTGTACTCTCTTGTAGTAGGGTAGAACATTCTATAGATATCTAATAAGTTCGTATGTCAAGGGTATGATTCAGTACTAATGTTTATCGACTTTTTGTTTAGTGGATCTATCTGTTTGCATAAGTGGGGTATTGAGGTCACCTACTATGACTGTGTGTTTATTTGATCTCTTCTGTCCAGGAGTATTTGTTTTATGAAGATAGGGGCTCTATTATTCAGTGTATATATATTTATAAATATTACCTCTTCTTGTTGGATTATTCTCTTAACTAGTATGTAGTGTCTTGTCTCGTCATCAGTTTCAGCTTGAAGTTTACTTTATCTGAGAGTAAAATTGCTATCCCTGCTTGATTTGGGGGGGGTCCATGAAATATTGTTTTACATTCTTTGTGTTTTAGTCTATGAATATCTTTTTTGATTATATGAGTTTCTTGAATGCAACAGACTGTTGGCTTCTGTTTTCATTTAGTTTGTCAATCTGTGTATTTTAATTGGGGACCTGAGGCCATTTACAGTGAGGGTTATTACTGAAAGGTGTTGATTTATGCCTATCATTGTCTCTTTTTCTGTTGATGACCCCTCTGTCTTTCTTTCTTCCTCTTCTTTTGTTAATCTGTTTCACTTCCTTGATGTATTCATTTTATCTGGGTTTTGACTTTGTCAACTTTGTCATCTCTGTCTAGGATATTCTCCAGCATTTTCTGGAGTGATAATTTGGTGTTCATAAATTTCTTGAGTTGTTCTTTTTCACAGAATGTCCTTACTTCTCCATGTATTTTGAAAGACAGGTTTACCAGGTATGTTAATCTGGGTTACTGGGTTGGTAGCTGTTTGACTTTAGGGTATGACATACTTCACTCCAATATCTTTTGATCTTTAAAGTTTATGTTAAGAAATCTTCTATAATTCTAATGGGTTTACCTTTATATGTGATTTTTCACTTTTCTCTGACAGCTTTTACAATTTTGGTTTTTGGTTTGTTTTGTTTGTTTGTTTTTTGATATCTGGCATTTACGTTGTAGTGTGTCATGTGGAACTTGTTTCATTATAGTTGTTTAGTGTTCTATAAACCTTGCTTACTTGTATGTCGAACTGTTTCCTCACACTTGAGAAGTTTTCTATTATGATTTTTATAAACAAATTTTTTTGTTTTCCCCAAATCCATATTGCTCATTTTACAATAATTCCATAAACCTGAGTCAAGTCCTCTTTGAACTCACCAACTTTATAATCAGTTTATAAAGTTCTGCTACCTGATGTTTTCTTTGCTTTCCATTGGTGCTCTCTGGATCTGCTGTGGAAAAGTTGGGACAACCTGGGGATCTTTTTTTTTTTTTTTTTTTTTTTTGCGGCACCGGGGATCGAACTCGCAGCTTCACACCTGCCAGACAGGCGCTTAAGCTGCTGAGCCAAACTCCCGGCCCTGGTTTTTTGAGGCAGGGTCGCACTGTGTAGCTCAGGCCATCCTTGCGCTCGCGTTATAGCCCAAGCCGGCCTTGAACTCACAACGCTCCGCCTACCTCAGCCTCCCGAGTGCTGGGATTAAAGGCGTGCGCCACCACGCCCGGCTCAACCTGGGGATCTTTTGTTGCTTTGTTTTCCAATGTGTATGTGTGTGTGTGTGTATTTGGTTGGTTGGTTTGGGTATTCTCTCTCCTTTGAGGGGCTAAGGGTTAAGGTCAAGTAGAGTGAGAAGAGATTGTAATTGATAGGAAGATACTGTCTGCTAGTGATGTGTTTTCAATTTTGTTTGCCCAGCGTTAGTACTTATCTGTTTAGCTATTTAATTTAAGTGGTTTGGATTTCATCCCTGTGTTTTGAAGAAATAATTACTTCTGGTTATAACATCAACAGACTTAATCATCGTTTTGGTTACTTTTTTCTCACTGCTGAGACAAAATACCTGATTCCCAAAATTAGAGAAGGAAAGGTTTATTTAGCTTACAGTTTTTTGGAGGTTTCAGTCCATACTCAGCTGGCTCCAAGGCAGGGTGGTGTGGCTAAGGGGCAGCCATTCATGGTGGCTGCAGGTGAGAAGAGTGAACAGGGGAAAAGGGAAAAGCACACCTCCTTCCCTCCCTTATAGTGTATTCTGGTTACCTGCCCCTGGGCGGGTGCAGCACTCATACCACCAATTCCAGCACTAGACAACGAATCCATCACAAATGCAGACTCAGTCGCCCTAGAAAGGCCCATCGCCCATGACTGCATGAGGCTTTGGGGAGACATTTAAACAAACTACAACAATCATATATCGCTTGTTTGCAACCAACCTCACATTTACACTTTCACCCTTCATCAGTATTCTTTCAGCTTATATTAAATTGTTGTTTGCACTTATTCTATGATGTGGAAGGAGAATAAAAGGAAGAGATGGAGGGATGGGTGAAAGAGGAGTGTAAATCAGTGGGGGAGAGGTAAATATGAGAAATAATAATAGGCAAAATATTAGATATGGAGTCAGATTCTGTGGGAAGTCTTTTAGTTGGATTCAAGGGTTAATGTTGAGGGTTTTAAGAATATATTTGTGGGGCAAAGATGGCATATAGGATGAGGAAGGTGTACACTAGATTGAGGAAAGGTATAAGGTTGTCAGAACCTGTTGATATATTTTTGTACTGTAAAATAAAGAAGAGACAAGGGAAGACAGGGGGATGGATCAGATAAGGAAGAGCAAAAGGAATAGAATAGAGAAGACAGAAGGTTAATACAAGAGAAGATAGGAATGGCTGAGAGAGGGAAGAATATAGTGAACTAAAAATTTAAGAATTTTAAAAATGGGAGAAACAAGTAAAAACTAAGAAAAAGTATGCTAAACCAGGCATCGTAGTACATGCCTATAATCCTACCACTTAGAAGGCTGAGGCAGGAGGATCACCATGAGTTCCAGGGCAGCCTAGGCTACACAAGCAAGTTCAAGGCCAACCTCTACTACATAGCAAGACCCTGTCTCAAAAAAAGAAGAAGAAGAAGGAGGAGGAGGAGGAGGAGGAGGAGGAGGAGGAGGAGGAGGAGAAGGAGGAGGAGGAGGAGAAGAAGAAGAAGAAGAAGAAGAAGAAGGAGAAGAAAGAAAGAGATAATAGCAGAAAATATATTACTAAGGAAGCTTGAGTTGAAGAGCTATAGAGACAAAAAAGAAGAGAAAATAAACACCAACTAAATCAAAGAAGAAAACCAAAAATATCTGGCAGGAGCTCAGATCAAATATTCTAACAAGAGAATGTACACTCAATTCATACGTGGCTGCTATGCTAAAAAGTCTTAGTGTTCACACAGTTCCCTTCTTGCCTTAGGTGTGGTCTGATTGCAGGCAGTTACTCTTTTCCCTTTCCTTTGAGGAAAGACACCAGTGCACTACCAAGGACTTACACTGTCAGTCTCTCTCCTATCCTTCCCCAAAGGGACCTAAGGCCTTTTGCCAGGGTAATTGCTCTGACAGAATATGGCTTGTATGGAGAGAGCGGTGCTGAGAGATCTCAAAATACAGGCGGTATTGGCGATAGTATGTCCTTATCAAGAAGGCCAGATATAGTCTTGGAGGCAGTTTCTAGACCAGCAACCCTTGAAGGAGGGAATACTTGCTATTGTGGAGGTTCAAGCTGCAATGGCACTAGCAAAAAAGAAGCTCCACTAGTACCCTTTAGCAGCAATTATACTACGCTGTATCTCTAATATGTTCATGATGGGGCTATAATTCATATGTCTCACTGTTGGGCAGCTCTGATTTGAATGTGTTACATTCCTGTCATCTTGCATCACTAGGGGGACATGCATGACTGTCCCAATGGGAACAATCCCGTCCCACCAGTGCAACATAGAGGACTGTCCCATTGGGCAACTTGGGACAATTCCATCAGGTGGTACAAGTTGCTCAGTGTGACAGTCATGCATGTACTACCAGTGTTTCAAATCAGTGGGAGCATGTTAACCTGTTGCTAAACTTTGTATCTTTCAGACTAAATAAATTTTACATTTGGGCCAATAATGATGCAAGGCTTCCACCAGTGTCTCTGGAGGATGAACCACATATCATTGGAGTAGTTGGTGGTTTTTACTTCTCTGATAGGCAGGGTCAACTGCTACAGATCAGCTTTGAAGCAGTTATAGAAGACAGACTTTTGCTCTTCAGTTCCCCGTAAGATTAAGAAGGATGAAATCTCTCAGGGGAAATGAGACAGAAGTTCCTAATTCTCATTATTCCTGTGCCAGCTGTTGGGGCTATATGACTTTGCCAGCAGCAAATAAAGACTTTCTTTGTTGTTCCTGAAAACCTGCTTGTGGTTTATTTCTCAAGTAGTGTGGGGTCCAAAAATCTACTCAAGATTTTTATGCCGAGTAGTATGAACGGAGCGATCATTTCAAAAGAAAGAATAAACACTCAGAGCTGTTAGCCCCAAAGAACTCCAGAGACTAGCAACCAATGAAGACCAGCAACAGAGACCACCACCCAAAGAACTGACCTATGGATTCCAGCACAAGCCAATTATCAGACAGTGGTGGTCAGCAGCAACACTGACCAGCAGCTGGCTGTGTCAGCTGTAGACACCCAACCTTATGTTGTGTCATCTGGTGACATCAGGACTGCTAGAAGAGCTGCATCTAGCAAAAGAACCCTAGACTGATTTACAAGTGATATTATTTTAGGTTTAGTATATAAAAAACAGAAAAGCCGGTTATAGCAGTGCACCCCTATAATCCCACACTCAGGAGGCTGATGCAGGAGGAGCACCATGAGTTCAAGGCCAGCCTAGGCTACACAGCAAGTTCAAGGCAAGCCAGAACTACAGTGAGATTCCATTAAAAAAAAAAAGACAAAGAATGAGCCTGAGTCTCAGGCCATGAGTGGGAAATGCATCTAAGAGTGTGTTGCAGGTTAAGAATAAATTTGGAGCCGGGTGTGGTGGCGCAAGCCTTTAATCCCAACACTCGGGAGGCTGAGGTAGGAGGAGCATTGTGAGTTGTGAGTTCAAGGCCGGCCTGAGCTACATAGTGCGACCCTGCCTCAAAAAACCAGGGCTGGGAATTTGGCTCAGTGCCTTAAGCGCCTGCCCTGGCAGGTGTGAGGTTGTAAGTTCAATCCCCGGTGCCGCAAAAAAAAAAAAAAAAAAAAAAAAAAAAAAAAAAAAAAAAAAAAAAAAAAAAAAAAAAAAAAAGAATAAATTTGGCACTGGGAGGTGAGGCAGGAAGATCGTAAGTTCAAACCCAGCCTGTGCAACTCAAAGCAAAAGTCCTGGGGTCAGTCAATCCCTAATTCTGGAAAAGAAAAGAAAGTTTTAAAAAAGGCTTTGGAGACAGCAACTTTCTCTTGGAAATACTGAATACCCAGCTTTCCACACCTAATTAATAAGATTAATAGGCTATCGAAGTGAGATAATGTCCCAGTCAAAGCAGTATTTTCATTTATCTTTGAAAAGCAACAATTTTCTCTAACTGCAGGTTTGTTTGTTTGTTTGTTTTGTCTTTTTGAGACAGGGTCTCACTACGCAGTTCAGGCTGGCCTTCAGCTCACTTCATAGCCCAGGCTGGTCTCAAATTTGCAATGATCCTCCTGCCTCAGCCTCCCGAGTGCTGGGATTACAGGCATGCACCACCAGCCCGGTTAACTTTAAAAGGCTAAGAAAATCATAAGGAAGACAGTGAAACTCAATTTTGATTTTAACATGAATATCATTATTGAAATACATCCTTTTAAATTTAATAGTATTAGAAATAAAATTTAGAGGAAATGTTCAGTAACTTTTAATAACAAGTCTATTTTTTTCCTTCCAAATGATTTTTTGTTTTAGGTTTCTAGAAAAGTATTACTACAATCACATTTCAACTTGAGAGAACAACCTGTTGCCTTGGTCTTCTTCAGCCTTGGACCAGCTCCTCTCTACCATCCCGGTGATTTTCTGGAGGGTGCTATCTGGGTTACAATGTAGTGTCCTAAATGGCTTGTTTTATTTCTTGTAAAAAGGTTCAAGTTTAGTGCAAACTTAAATTCATTAACGTATAATCAAAGCAAATACATTGTTTTCAAGCATACCCCTTCAAGTATATTTGAATCCCTACTGCCTCTCAAAATACCTCTCTATCTAGGAGAATATGAAAACAAAGTTCTCTTCCGTTGTTTCAAACCTATTTAAAGGTAGTTTAAAGTGAGATAAAAATATACGTCCTTTCAGAAAAAGCAGATGACTTCAGGTAACTTACCCCAGACTCCTCTGATTATGGTGCGGGGGGGGCAAAATATCACACTCAAAACAAACAGAAAGGCCAAGAAAGCTCTTAATTTCCCATCATTATAGAAAAAGTGGCAAAATGTTTCCATGTTCTTAACCTGCAAACTTTTCTTTTAAGCTTCAGACATTTAAATCGACAGGTTCTTCTTATTACTTCCCCCAAATACAATCAAATTCCCACACCAGTACAAACAATAACACGGTCCTCCATACACAACTCATCAGTACTAGGTTACTGATGCTGTCCAAGTGCCAAGGATTGAATTACACACATCTGTTTAATGTAGCTATTGTTCTGTCTTGCTTGCCTGTCCTTTAAAAATAAATAGAATGCTTAAAAGATAAAATGGATATGGTTTTCCAAGTACAATGTACTTGTTCACAGATGTAATCCCTAGGTGACTAATGCCAAATCTTTTGCTTATCAGAGAGGTACTTCTTAGAAAGCAAAGTGTTCAGGTGTGTTTAATTGTAAAAAATGTGCAACATTTGAAAGGTAAATTGCAAGACAAAATTCTCAATGTCAGTTTACCACCCTCCAGGAAGTCAGTGGTAGTACTGAAGAAGGAATCACTCGGACTTGTTTTGTTTTTTGAGCCAGGTATCTCTGAGTGTATGGTCACCCGCATCAACCCCATCTTCTAGTTCTGGAACTCTCTCCTCACCTTAGTCACTTCTGCTCCCCTTACCATTCAATAGAATTTTTTTTTATCATCTGAATTTCTGTTTGGTACCTTTTCATGGACTTTCTTTGCTGAATTGGTCATTCATATTTTCTATCATTCTGTTACTGAGGAGTAGTTTCTTTAGAAATGACTCACCAATCAAAAGTATTTCAGGTCCTTCTTGCTTCAGACAAAGAACTGAATGAGACAAGCCAAAAAATGGTGCCAAAAGTTTATTTGAAAAGCGTGGCAGGCTAGGCATGTTGGCATGCCTATAATTCCAGCACTTGGGAGGTTGAGGCAGGATTAATTTCTCTTAAACCTATCCAGTGTAGTTGCCGTGTCTGGTGTGCTCCTTTTGTGGTTTATTATATCTTTTGCTGTAATTTTCTCTCATTCCATTAATTTCAAGACATTTTACCCTTATTCCAGTTATCTTTTCTAAACACCAGTTTCAGGGTCTTTGCAAAAAATTCTCAATTATGATAATATCTGTCCTATATAAATGTCTTAGTCACTTTCCCATCAACTTGATAGAGGTTTATTTTTTTTCCCAAATCCATTTTATTTCAAGGAGAAAAAGAAAAAAACAGAAGAAAAAAAACCTAAAACTAAATTTTAAAACACATCAATCAGGGGGCAACAATGGTATATTCATTGCACATTGTCATCCCCAAATTTGTCACTCATCTGCATTCAATTGTCCGAACAATACCAGCACAAATCTTTCTCTTCAGTGAACTCAGTGAAATCAGTAGTATAACTATCTTAACTATTTTTATATACATCATATACATATATGTACACATACACATATGTTGTTTCTTTCAGCTTCGATGGAGGTTTATTTTCGCTCATGTTTTTTAGAGAATTCAATCCACAGTTGGCTGGCTCCAAGGCAGACAGGGCCTGAGTGGAACACAGCAGCTCATTTTCTGGCAGCCCAGAAAGAAAGACAGCATCAAAGAAGGAGCTAGGGAGGGAGATAAACCCTTCCAGATTACAGTCGCAGTGAGCCATTTCTTCTGACCAGATCTCACCATCTAAAAGTACATTCAGATGTGGGTTCATAAGTGGATTAATCCACCGAAGTGTATAGCATTCCCACAATCCAATCACCTTCTAAAAGCTCACCTCTGAGCCGGGCGTGGTGGCGCACGCCTTTAATCCCAGCACTCGGGAGGCTGAGGTAGGCAGAGCGTTGTGAGTTCGAGGCCGGCTTGGGCTACAACGCGAGCGCAAGGATGGCCTGAGCTACACAGCACGACCTTGCCTCAAAAAACCAGGGCTGGAGTTTGGCTCAGTGCCTTAAGCGCCTGCCCTGGCAGGCGCGAGGTTGTAAATTCAATCCCTGGTGCTGCAAAAAAAAAAAAAAAAAAAAAAAAAAAGCTCACCTCTGAACACAGGAGAATTCTGAAAGACATTCTACATGTACACCATAACATTCTACTCCATCCCCCAAAAGACTCATGGCTAGGTCAAAAACCCATAACAAAACCAACAAGAAAATTTAAAGTGGAAGTTTTATTGCCTCCCGTGACCACACACCTGGGTCATGAGTCCAGGAGTCAGCCCCCTGCCAGGAGTGTTTAGGGGTATATACCAGGCTCTGGGTTTAGGAGATATATGTAAAGGTGACTGAACAGGAGAGAATAAATCTGGTCAGAGTGATTGGGCAGAAAGAGACCAAGTAGGGTTGCCTAAGGTTGAGCCATGTTTTCTTTTTCTTTTCTTTTCTTTTTTCTTTCTTTCTTTCTTTCCTTTTTTTTTTTTTTTTTTAATAGGGACTCACTATATAGCCCACACTAGCCTTGAACTCATTATGTATTCCAGGCTGGCCTCAAAGTCACAGCAACCCTCCTGCCTCAATCTCCCAAGTGCTGGGATTATATACATATGTCATCACACCCAGCAAGTTCTGTTTCTCTAAATTTCTATTTTTCCTAAATGGCTCACCAGTTCAACGCTGTGGTAAATTCTACTTTCCTAAATTAGGTGTCTGCTTGTTTTTGGTACCAGGAATTGAATTTAGGACAGGCAGGCACTGCACCACTGAGTTATATCCCCAGTTAAAGTTAGGTTTTGATCCTCAGAAATGATATGGCCTATCTGCCTAGGAGAGAGATGCTGAATTCTCTCCTTATGCTCATGTCCATTTCATTGGCAGTTGGTCTAGAGATCATGTATGTTGTGCATCAGTGGAAGACTTGTCTACATTCACTTATGTTTGGGGCTTTGTGGGAGACTGAGATTAAGGTTGGTGAACTAATTAATATGAAGGAGGAAACTTTTAAGGGAGCCCAACATTCAGGCTGTAGCATGAGTACTGCTGGAAGCTTTTAGCCAGATTTGTAGTGACAATCAAGAGCAAAAAAACCAGCTGGGCGTGGTGGCGCACGCCTTTAATCCCAGCACTCGGGAGGCTGAGGTAGGCAGAGCGTTGTGAGTTCGAGGCCAGCTTGGGCTACAACGCGAGCACAAGGCCGGCCTGAGCTACATAGTGCGACCCTGCCTCAAAAAACTAGGGCCGGGAGTTTGGCTCAGTGCCTTAAGCGCCTGCCCTGGCAGGCGCGAGGTTGTGAGTTTAATCCCTGGTGCCGCAAAAAAAAAAAAAAAAAAAAAAAAGAGCAAAAAACCTATATGAAAAAATTTTGTTTTCTAAACTATAGCAGGAAGTTTTATTTAATTTTTTTGTACTGGTGATTGAATATCACAACCTCATGCCTGCCAGGCAGGTGCTTATACCACCGAGCTAAGTCCCCAACTTAAATTTTTTTTTGAGACAGTCTCACTATGTAGTTCTGGCTAACCTTGAAGTAGTGATCTTCTTACTTCAACCTCCTCTGTACTGGGATTATGGGCATGTTTCACCACACCTGGCTAAAATTTTCTAGACCAACATCCAATAGTACTTATTCTGACTGAAACCTCCTGAGAGTGGCTTTTAGTGTCTGCATTTCTATTAGCATTCTGACTTTCTGTGCTCTGAGCAGAATCTCCAATCAAGCTCGGTTTACAGCATTCTAGGACTTCTCGAGCTGGTGTCTTCAAAATTTTCCAAACTGCTCTTGTGGACCAATTTCAAAGGCTTCTGAACCACGTGGTTAAGTATAGTCACAGCAACAACTCAGTTCTCTGGTACCAAAATTTGTCTTAGTCACATTCCTTGTTGCTGGGACAAAATACCCACACCTGTATCTTAAAGGAAGTGAGGTTTATTTTGGCCCATGTTTGACTGACTGATTCCAAAGCAGAAGTGAAAGGACCTGGGTGTAGGAAAGCTGCTTGTCCCATGTCTTCCAGGATGCAGAGAGAAAGGAGCTGGGGAGGGAGATATACCCTGCAGTACAATGTCTCTGTCATCCAGGCCTCACCTCCTGACAGCACATTCAGCTATGAACTCATCACTGGATTAATCCATAGGTGAGTATAGTACCCACTTGATCTGATCGTCTTCCAAAAGCCCCATCCCTGAACATATGAGGCTTTTTGGGCGGACTTTTTTTTTTTTTTTTGAGACAGGGTCTCACTATGTCATGTAGGAAGCCCTTGAACTCACTTATGTAGCTCAGGCTGGCCTCGAACTTACAGCAGTCCTGCTGACTCAGCCTCTCAAGTGCTGAGATTACAGGCATGCACCACCATTCCCAATTTATGGGACATTTTAGATCTCACCCATAACAATATTCTTCCTTTGTCTGTTAAGATTTCCCAGGTACTTCCTGTGCTAAATGGTTTTTTGTTTGTTTGTTTTGTCTTTTTGAAACAGGGTTTTGCTATGCAGTTCAGGCTGGCCTTGAACTAACTCACGTTATAGCCCAGGCTGGCCTCAAACTTGCAGCAATCCTCCTGCTTCAGTCTCCGGAGTGCTAGGATTACAAGCATGTGCCACCATGCCCAGCAGTGATCTTGTATTTTATCCAGAATATATTTGATTTTAGGTGTGATACTGTGGAACTATTTAAAATTGTATGTTGATAACTTTTATTTTAGCAGACTATATGCTTAACTGTTAACTTCAGTTGAAGTTAACTAGCTTTCTGTGGGTTGTGGTTTTCAGATTGCATCGATTTAGAACACCTTTGATGTAACATTTGGAGCTCTCTTAAATGTGAACTATACAGTGGCCACCTGGTATTTGGCTAGCAATCTTAAATATTTGTCTAGTCTTAAGCCGGGCATGGTGGCGCACACCTTTAATCCCAGCACTTGGGAGGCTGAGGTAGGAGGAGCGTTGTGAGTTCGAGGCCGGCTTGGGCTATAACGCGAGCACAAGGCCGACCTGAGCTACATAGTGCGACCTTGCCTCAAAAAACCAGGGCTGGGAGTTTGGCTCAGTGGCTTGTGAGTTGAATCCCCAGTGCCGCAAAAACAAAAAACAAAAAACATTTGTCCAATCTTTTCAGACCTGTGCATGAGCAGCTCAGTTTGAGCCTGAGTTGCAGAGTGATTTTCTAAACTCATTCCTCACCACAATCTTCACATGTCACTCTCAGATCTTCTTTTCTGGTTTTCTGGAAACAAAACTTAAACTTTAGTTCCTTCAGTCGTGGGCACTTTCTGTGTCTGAGGCTGTGTCCATACCAAGTACCAAGAATTTAGGAAGTAACAGAATGGGTGTAAGTGCCACTTTGGGGAAATCAGCTCCTCAAATGAGAAAGGAACATTCCTATTAGTTCCACTGTCATTACTGTGACCATAGAGTTTCCTGGATTCTAGATGATATAGCATGGAGAATAACAGTCATAAGTAAAGGAAAATGAGAACATTGCAAAGTTGCTCAGAGTATTAGGAGTTCTCTTTATCTTCTTCAAGCCAGACAGTTGGGTTCCCTCTGGAATTCTGTCTGCCTTCTTGTGTCCCTTCTAGGTCCCAGGCTGCCTTGAGAGCAGGACATAGGACATGGGGGAAAATAGAAATTTTTCTTCTGGTTAGGTATTTTGAAACATGTTTTTGTCTCTTTCCTGTCTGCCCTCCATAGTTTTACTTTCCTGGATGGCCACAGATGTTCATATATGCTGCCCCAGGTTTTACTGCTGGATTCAATCAGACTCTCTTTTTCTTTCTTTTTTTCTTTTTTCTTTTTTTTCCCCCAGACTTTCATTTATTTATTTATTTACTTATTTGAGACAGGGCCTTGCTACACAGCTTAGGGTGGGTTTGAACTCACTATGTAGCCCAGGCTGGCCTCAAACTCACAGTGATCCTCCTGCCTCAGCCTCACAAGTGCTGGGATTACAGACATGTGCCAGCATACCGAGTTGTTAATGGTTCTTATAGTATATCAGTAACCAGTTTTTCACTCTTTATTATTGCTGATTTCTTTTCTATTGTTTATGGTGTCGTGGTTATTGCTTTTACTTGCTTTTTACTGCATGCCATTATCTGGTTTGTTTTTGTGTCATCAACACTACTGTGTTTTAGCCGGGCGTGGTGGCGCACGCCTTTAATCCCAGCACTCCGGAGGCTGAGATAGGTGGAGCCTTGTGAGTTCGAGGCTGGCTTGGGCTACAACGCGAGCACAAGGCTGACCTGAGCTACATAGTGCAACCCTGTCTCAAAAAACTAGGGCTGGGAGTTTGGTTCACTGGCTTAAGTGCCTGTCTGGCAGGCGCGAGGTTGTGAGTTCAATCCCTGGTGCTGCAAAAAAAAAAAAAAAAACCACTACTGTGTTTCATTTTCTCCTCTCTGAGTTATGCTGGGGATCAAGCCTGGAGAAAAAGGTTGGATACTAATAAATTCTTCAAATATTATGTTGATAGGTTGAAGAATGGATAAATACCAAAACATAACTGAAGGACACAATGAATTTAATTAAAGATTTTACTAATAGAATGTTCAAGCTGAGCATGGTAGTCCATGCCTATAATCCTAGCACTTGGAAACTGAAGCAAGAGGGTCACCACAAATTCAAAGTCAGCCTGGGCTCCACAGCAAATTCAAGCTCCTAGGCCAGCCTGTACTATAAAGCAAGACCCTGTCTCAAAAAAAAAAAAAAAAGGAAAAGTGAAAGTTCAATAAGTTTAAAGAAGAAATAAATAATAAACTGAGACCATTTTGGTAAAGAATTCGAGAGTCTGAGCCGGGCGTGGTGGCGCACACCTTTAGTCCCAGCACTTGGGAGGCTGAGGTAGGAGGAGTGTTGTGAGTTTGAGGCCAGCTTGGGCTACAATGTGGGCAACCCTGTCTCGAAAAAAATAGGGCTGGGAGTTTAGCTCAGTGGCTTAAGCGCCTGCAGGCACAAGGTTTTGAGTTTAATCCCGATCCCCCGCCCCAGTATGGGGGGTGGGGTAGGGGTGGGCATGGGGGGTGGGCGTGGGGGTAGGGGGGTTAGAAAGTCTGAAAAGAAAGCAAGAGGGCATAGATAATACGAAAAATTCAATGGAAAGCATGGGTAGCAGATTTGACCAATGTGAAAACAATGTCAGAAATACAAGAAGACAAGCTGGATATATATAGAAGACCATAAACTCAGTGATACCCTAAAAATGATAAGATGCCATGTAAACTGGATTCAGCAACAGCTAGATGACTCAAAAAAAGAACCCCCAAATTATAGGAGTAAATGAAAAATTAGGAGATAACTCAAAAGGTACAAAAAATTTATTCACCGAAATCATAGCAGAAAAATTTTCCAAATTTAGGGAAAGAATTCAATATTCGAGTATAAGAGGCATAAAGAGTCCCAAATACCCTCAGCCAGAAAAGAACCTTTCACAAATCACCATCAAAGTACCAGAAATTCAAAATAAGAGAAGAAAATACTAAAAACTGTTAGGAAAAAGAAAGAAAAAAAATACAAAAGAAGTACCTGGAAAGGCGAGCCCACCAGAATAACTGAATTTCTCTGTTTCTTAGCCACCCTGTTTGTGGTATTTTATTAGAGCAGGCCTAGGAAGACAATCCAGGCACATTCTGCTCTATCCACCACTCTCCAGACCACAGCTGTCTCCCCAAGTCCACCCCACAAGAGGACGAGGGTGGAAGCAAGGTTCTCCACTTCCCGCCCTGGCTGTCTGAGACCTCTGGCCTTGGCGCTCAGCCTCCTGAGGCCAACAGGAGGCTGAAGACAAGGAGGCACGAGAAGTTGGCCTCCACAGCCCATCACTGAGTCCAGGGTCACTCACTTGGGGTCACTGAGCTTTCTCCCTGCTGTTCTTAGAGCCCAGAAATCCCAGGGGTGGAGTTTTTCTGGCCCTCTCATCTCCAATTCCTACCCCAGCCATCCAATTTTGAACAGACAAGATGTCCCTTTTAACCTCCATGTGGAAGGTGCCACAGGGAGTGTAACAAGAGGATGCTCACCTGCCTGATGTCTCACCTCTGTCCCCTGGGCAGAACAGGCGGGGAGGAAGAGGCCTGGATGAAGCCAGGAGAGGAGAGCGGAAGGGAAGAATAACCGTCAGGACACTGGGGTGAGCGGAGGGTGAGGAGCCTCACGCCTCCATCCAGACAGGGAGCCTCTCACCACTCCAGCTCCCCTTCTCAGGAGGTCCAATCCCAGCTAAGGGTCCAGGGATTTTAGTCCATCTTTCCCAAAATGGACATGATGCAGCTGGCTGAGTCAGGGTGCTGAGTCCACGGCATGTCCAGAACAGGAGACAGCAAAACACTCTAGGGGTCCTCAGGCAGCTCATGACCCTGGCTGTGACCAAGTCCCTCACAGGTGCCTCCCTGCTGGACATTCAAACCCTGCTGGAAACAGGAAAGGCCACAGACCAAGGCTTGGATGGGCACAGGACTCTGCATGTGTCCTGGGAGGGCTGAGGGGTGGCAACCCCCATAGCAATCCAGGACACAGTAGTCGCTGCTACTACCCTCTGAGTCCCGGGGAGCTGGTCTGGTGGAGGAGATGGGGGCCCAGTCCTCCTGCGGCAGATAGGGGGATGACTGTCCCCCAAACTCCACACACCCTGCTGGCAGCACATCTTTTGAGCTCAAGGCTCCTGGGAGGCCAGAGCCAGGGTTTTCTTCCTCCTCCAGGCCTGAGGATTGCCAGGGCTGTGCCGGGCCGTACGTGAGCAGTGTGATGGCCTCCCACACGCTGGGCTCTGAGGCTTCTTGTGCAGTGGTGTTGCAGTCCTGAGTCGGCTGTGGACCAACCCCACAGGCCCCTGTCCAGGTCTGGAACAGAGCAGAGGGAGGAGGGAAGGGCTCACTCGGAACAGCAACCTCCTTCTCCAAGCAGCTCTCCAGACATCCACACCCAGTGCCCACGGAGCGCCTGTGCCCAGAACATTCTGAATTCCCTGTGTGCCAGCCTGGCTTCGGGGGGACCCTAAGTTCCAGTCTCTCACTGCTCCTTCCCAGAATCTCATGCTCACAGCAGCCTGAACCAGGGAACAGACAGTGACAGGTGCTAAGGACTCAGCAAACCCGTATAGCCTGCTGTCCAGGGCTACAGAGACTGGGGATCCCCATCCTGAATCCATCATACACACAACACAGGAGAAGCAGTCAGGATCCTTTTTTGGAGCCCTGACCTCCAAAAGCAGAATCAGGAGCCTCCACCAAATGCAGCACACATATATGACCTCCATGTGCTCCCAGGAGCGCCATCCCAGCGCCAGACCACTTCTGCCCCCAGGGTGCTGGAACTCTCAGGGCGACCCAGCCCAGGGCCAGTCACCGTCCTTGCCCAAATCAGCTTTGTCCCTAGTTGCTCAGGCTCTTCAGTCACCTCCACTGCCTTGAGGGAAGTGGCAGACTTTGTCAAAAGCCAAGTGCCCAGTTTCAAACTTGAAGTTATATTTTGGGGCAACAGTCTTGAAAAGGTTTTTTGTTTGTTTTTGCATAATAAGTTATACAGGGTGAACATGTGCCTGCCCACAGGGCAAGAGAGGCCCAGGGACACCTGAGGGAAGGAGCTTAGTATTGAGAGGGGAAACCAGTGACCACCCATGGGCATCTCCCCACAAATAGTGAACCTCCAGAAACCACACAGATGGTCAGTGCAACTCTCCATGTGGCTGTATCTGCCTGTGGCCTATGGGAACCAAATAGGCCCACAAAAGGGTGAAATGTAGGGTCTACTCATGAGCCATGGCTCCCACAAGTGGTCTACAGTGGCCTCCAGGGGAGTCCAAGACTCTGCCAGGGACCCAGTGGCAGCACAAGCAGCAGAGACCCTTCCCCATACCCCTCTTTGGAGGAAAAGGCAGGAAGGACAAGTCAGTGGTGGGTACAGAGCCGCTCCGTCTGCCCCTCGAACTGACCATTTCCTTCAGTGGCAGAGCAGAGGAGAGTGATAAGCTATGAGAAAGTTTAGTTTCTGCACCAAGAACAGAACAAATACAAATCAGCAATAGGAAATACAACTCAGTCTTTGTCCCCTTGAGACACAGTATGTAAATTTAAATTTAAACGCATTATATAAACAAAGAAGGTTCTGAGCACTGACAAAAGCCCCAAGCTCATCCTGACCCCCCTCCAAGCCACACCCTGTGCTTGCCAGACCGCTACACCTGCCCCACACAGCCTTTGGTGTCCCCACACACCTGGAAGTTCCCACCGTGCACAGTGTAGAGGGGCTGGAAGAACGCCGCTGGCGAGGGCACGTGCTGGTAGAAGGATCTCTTCACCCTGAGGCCAGGGAGGGACAATCTGTAGGGATCTGGACAGGGTCTCTTCTGAGGCCGCACTCCAGAAGGCCTGATATCACTGTAGAGACCTGAGCCTTTGTCCAACCAGTAGATGCCAGCCCACCACATCCAGGATGCTACCCTTCTTTCCCTTTTACTACATCCAAACCTGCCCTCAGAAGGCTGGGCACACAGCCCACTTCTGTAGTCCTAGTTACTCAGGAGGCTGAGGCATGAGAACTGCTTGAGCCCAAAAGTTTGTTTATTTGTTGTCTCTGTGTGTATATGTGTGTGTGTGTGTGTGTGTGTGTGTGTGTGTGTGTGTGTGTGTGTTACTAGGGATTGAATCCAGGACCTTCACACTGAGCTACATCCCCAGCCCTTTTGTCATTTTTTATTTTGAGACAGGGTTTCCCTAAGTTGCTAAGTTTCCCCAGGCTGGGCTCAAACTTGAAATCCTGCCTCAGCCTGGGTGCTGAGATTACAGGTGTGCACCCCTATGCCTTGCTTAAGTCTAGGAGTTTGACACAAGCCTGGGCAATACAGCAATCTCAATTAAACAACAACAAAACCAACCTCAATTTTTTTTTTTAATTTGTTTTGTTTTGTACCAGAGATTGAACTCAAAACCTCACACCTGCCAAGCAGGTGCTTACGCCACTGAGCTAAATCCCTGGTCCTATTTTTTGAGACAAGGTCTCACTATGCAGTTCAGGCTAACCTTGAACTCGCTTTGTTGCCCAGGCTGGTCTCAAACTCACAAAAATCCTCCTGCCTCAGCCTCCAAGTGCTGGGATTAAAGGCATGCATAACCACACCCAGCTCCAATCTCAATTTAAATAAAAACGAAACACTCAGACAATCCTGCCATCTGGGCAGGATGCATTTTGGCAGGCCACAGCCTCTATGGCTAATGCCCATAGACCTGATGTGTACCAAAGCACAGGGCAAGCTACAACAGCAAGTTCATACCTAGAAGGGAATAGCCAGGTTCTTGTTTGCTGATTGGTTGCTTGGTTTATTGGTTTGTTGTTTTCTTTTCTTTTTTTTTTTTTTGCGGCACCGGGGATCGAACTCACAACCTCACACCTGCCAGGGCAGGCGCTTAAGCCGCTGAGCCAAACTCCCAGCCCTAGTTTTTTGAGGCAGGGTCGCACTATGTAGCTCAGGCCAGCCTTGCGCTCGTGCTGTAGCCCAAGCCGGCCTCGAACTCACAACGCTCCGCCTACCTCAGCCTCTCAAGTGCTGGGATTAAAGGCATGCGCCACCACGCCTGGCCGGTTTGTTGTTTTCTAAGACAGGATCTCGCTCTGTAGTTCAGGCTGGCCTTGAACTCACAATAATCCTCCTGCCTCAGCCTCCTGAGTGCTGGCATGCACCACCACACCTGGCCTAAAGCCAAATTCTTAACTCTCAGAGGAAGCCAGTGGCTCCAGGATCCTTGTCTGTGGCATCAGCAGGCAGCCTGCGGTTCCCTGCCCTACTCAAAGTCTCCCTAAATACCAGATCCCCTGCCCAGGACCCACTGGTCCTCCATAAAGAGCCCGGAAGAGGTCTCCAATCCAACAGAGCCAAATTGACCTCACCAGTCTCCCCAGGCCTGGCCTCTCAAGTTTCCACTTCATGGATTATCCTCAGACCTCAGTTTCTTAAGACCCTGGTAACTTCCTTCACTTTGCCCCATCTCCTCTTTTCTTATTAAAGTCAAATTACCACTCCATGGACACCACCAAGCCCCTTGTATCCCAGTGGTTCACTCTCAAAACAAACCTGCCTGCGGCACACACTGAACACCCCTCCCATGCTCTCCATGGCTCCAAGGAGAGCCAGCACCCTCTTGCTCTCCAGAACCCTGCGCTACACCCTTGCCCACCCGCTCTGCCCTCTCTGTCCATTCCCCTCTCATCTTCTCCAAGACTTGGCCACAGCTGAACAGTCTCTTACAGCACCCCCTACCAGACATGGTCCCATGCCCTCCTTGATACCTTGCAGGTGATACATGAGGCACAGGGGTTTATCTAAGGTGAGCCCTTCTTCCTTCTGCTCTCTGAGGCAACCCTAGACTGCAAACAGGTTCCTATGCACGCCAAATGGAAAAATGACACTTTCATACAATGTGTGAACAAATGAGCAAAACAGCAAGCCTCAGAGGCAGGAGACCAAGCCTGGGTCCTGGTTCTCAGTGATTCTGTCCCTCCACAGCTGATAGGAACCAAGCTGTCCTAGTCTTCAGTCTTTGTCACAGGATACCCTTCTCTTCTTTCTCCGGGCTACTTGGGAACCCCCTCCCACTAGCCCAATGTGGAGACTTGAAGACATTCAACTATCCAGAACCAGACAGTAGAGAGGGGAGAAAAGAAGCTAGGAGGGCTGGCCTGCTGTGCCAGACAGCACATATATATACACACACATGCATCAATGACACACTGACACATACATTCACACACCCACACACTAATACACATACACATTAACACGTGCACATTCATACATGTGCAGCACAAACACACAATAACAGGTACATACACTAACACATGCACACTAGTGCCCTCACGCATGTATCCTACATATACATGCACTTACGTGTACATGTTTGCATGCAGTAATAAATGCACATTAACACACATGCCTCACATGCACACACATACTAACATACTCATGCACACTCACATGCACCACTCACATATACACACATGCACATGTTCATATGCACTAACAAATGCACACACTAATACTCACAGGCACTCAAACTAATAGGTGCACACACACTAACACTTCACATACACTCACTAATGCACTTCACATATACACACTCATGCATACAATCACATACACTAACAAATGCACACACTAACACATACATACCTCACATGCACACTAACAGATGCACCCACGCTAATGGACACACACCTCACATACACATGTACTCATACACATATAGTTACCAGTGCACGTACTAACACACACCTCACATACACTAACATATATGCACACTAATACATTCACATGTACACAAATATGCATTGGCCACCTACCGGGGTGACAGCTTGAACAGGAGGTAGGTCAGGCCAGTCAGCAGAAGAAAGATGGTTACAGCAACAAGGATGATCTCTGGCCCCATGTCTGATGAAATTAAGAGGCCTGCGGGCAGTACTGTGAGCAGCATTAGTGTCCAGTTGTATCCCCGAAACCACTCATTAATGCCCTAATGTAGAAAGGGCTTAGGATGGCCCTTGAAGACTTGTACCATGCCTGCTGAAGTCTCCAAGGCGAATCTCACTCTGGGTCTCACTCTTTCCATCTGTCATATGGTCAGTGGTCACATCTGTGAACCTTCCCAGCACCACTGTGTACAAGTCAGCCCAGCCTTCCCTAAGGTCCTGTCCAGCCCCAGACAGAAGCACCAGCCTGGAGAGCAATCCTAGGCCATGCTCACTCCTAATGGCAGCCACTAAACACAGCTTCCTGGGGACGCAATGCGTGTTTCCCCCTTACGCATCTCAGACTCCAGGGCAAGGGACTCCAGGAGGGCTAAAGGCAGGAGAGGAGGGAGGGTCAGAAGAGAGAAGGCCTAGCCCAGGCTGTGAAAGAACAGCCACCACACAACACCCACCTTGAGGAGAGGAGAAGCACACAGACTGGCTCCAGTTGCTCCACTGGCCCTCATGACGCTCCTCCTCTGCCACGTGCCCCTCCTGAGTGGCTATCTGGACACGCAGCCTGGCTTCATAGGTGGAGCCAGGGTCTAATTCAACGCCTTCAATGACAAGGAAGGTCACTCCAACTATGTGGTCCTTGTACTGGGCCCGCTGTGGGGTGGAGGCCATTAGCAGGTGTTCAGTGTAGCAGGGTCCATCAACCCTTGAGATGTACATGCATACACAAACAGGCCCATTCATGTACACACACACAGATGCACCTGTGTTCAAATAGATAAGCCTACCCATGCACATCTACAGCCATCTTTTCACACTTGCATGCACAGTCATACGCACAGATGTGTGCACAGGGACACAGCCACCATTCGCTGAAGTCACATGTGGACATGCCCAGTGCACACACACATAAACACAAGGCACAGACACACTCATGTACACTCATAAATGCATACAAATGTGTGCAAATAATGAAAGTGCACACGCATGCACACACACACACACACACATACAGACATGGCTGTGGTCCCCTCCCCTCCTCACCATTCACTCTAGCTGCTCCCAGGGAGAGAGAAAGAGAGACCCAGGAAAGCCAACTGAAGTGTTACCTCCCAGGTCTCTTCCTGCCTCTTGAAGGCCAGTTCATAGCTGAGAAGTGTGACCATTGGCTCCAGGGGAGGACTGATGCTCCAGGTCAGGACACAGGAGCCAGAGCTGGTGTTGCTCTGCAAGTCAAAGGGAGGGTCCAGCTTCACTGCAACACAGTGAGGCTGTGTGAGGCTGCGGCCCCATGCTCTAGCCCAGAACTGAGGCTCTAAAGGATCCCCACAGGGCCCTGGCCAAGGCCTCCTCAGACTGGTGCCTCACAGGAAGACTGGGAGAACTGACAGCAATGAATTCTATCCCATGCAGCAAGGTTTCTGAATCTTGGCTTCCCTTTCCTTCACAGTCTATGGCTGGAAGCTCTTCCCAGTACCTTACTAGAGTTCTTCCTGCTATGACTGAAGAGCATTTCCAGTGACTGAAACCAAACCACAGCCCCAACCCAACTAGTCGTACATCTTCATTCTCTGCTAAGACCCAGACTGCTGTAGCCACATGGGCCCTCCCCTCTCAGGGATCTATTCTGCTCCCACCCCTGGGTGTCACTTGGTGAGGACTCTTGGGACCACATGGGTCAGAGGCCGAGGTTCCTGTCCCCAAACTCCAAGCACCAAGGCTGCTCCTGGCAAGGCCCCCTGCTCACCATGTCTCCGAGGCAAGTACTGCGGGTCCACCAGGCTGACCTGTTCCTTCCCAGAGACACAGTAGTGGAAAGTGATGCTGAAGTTGTCAGAAGGCAGGAGCACGTCCTCAGGCGGCAGCATTACGGTGCATGTACTACCCTGGAAGATGCACTTGTGCTTGCTGCCAGGCGCCTGGTTGCTGGAAAGGCCATGTATCAGCACCAAGGGATGGTACTGCTCCCTATGGAGACCACACCTCCAACCCCTGTCCTCTCCCTAGGTAAGCCTGACCCTCCACCTCACACCTCACCTGGTGAAGAGGAGCCAGGGGCCACAGCCCTGGCCCAACTCTGGGGCAGACCAATGGCAATCAATCCTGAGGATGTAGTTGGTGAGGCAAGTGAAATTTTCAGCCCTCGTCCCTGGGGATGATGACCATTGAGGACCACAGTGAATGCTTCAGGGCCGAGCTGAGCCGGGGCAGGGGAGGACCTGCAGCATAATCCTAACAAGGCAGTCTCCAGAGAATGATCCCAGGAGAATTTGCAAGTGTAGGGTTGGGAGACCTGAAAGGTGGTGGGCTCCCATGCTGGCACACTATGGCATGTGTGCTGCATCAGGCTGTTTATATCACTGAAAGCTCTAAAAGGTTCACCATCACTGCCCTAGCAGATAAGGGTGGGAAACAAGGGTGGGTAGGACCCCTAGGGGAGAGGTCCCAGGTGTCCCCCAACCCAGCTCCTAGCTCTCCACCCAGCCACCTCCCACATATGCCAGTGCCCAGCCCTCACCTCCTCCCTCCTCTGGGATAGAGACTCCCCAGCAGATACAGGTCCAGAGCAGGAGCCAGGTGCCCACATCTCGAATCAGGGCCTCACTCTCCAAGGTCCAACCTGCAAGGGACTGGACTGAGGGGCCTATGCTAAGCACCCCTCTGGGAAGGTGTTCCCCATGAGACCCTCCCCAACAAAGGCTCTGAGTGGGGCAACCACGTATGCTCTTGCCATGTCCCATGAAAGATGCTGAGCACCTCTGTCCAAGCTCCACTGACCATACGCTGAAGCTCAGAAGGGTCACTTGACCTGACCAAAAACTCCTGACTCAGGCTCAGATCTGCTGGGCCCTGGACTCTGAGACTGTGCCTCACATCTGTCTAGAGGGCCCCTCTCTGAGACCTAAAACCTCTGCCAACCCATCCCCCTGCCCCCAGGTCCAGGTTCAGTCACAGGATAGTTGGGGTTGGGGGAAATGGTTACTACCAACAACCAAAGGAGATTCACTGAGCTCCTTGATGATGCATCCCATGCTACTTTAGTTCTGAGAACAGTCATGCAAAGAGCAGCCCCTATTCATAACAAGGAATCAGAGTCCCAGGAAGGGGAAGCACCTTGCCCGAGGTCACAAAGCCAGCCTCTGAGTATCCACACTCCCTTTCTCTGCCTTCAAGACCCATGCCACGTTCTGCCCCAAAACACAGACGAGGATGGTAGCAGGTATCCATGCAACAGATGACACTGCCTAAACTGCCTGTCCCAGGTATACTGAGAATGGCAAGGCGTTGGGCTCTGGGATACATGGGGGAGCCAGAGGTTTGCTGCAGGCCAGGGGGTTTCAGGAAATGCCTGACTGCGGGGAAGTTGCTAACGCCCTGTCACCCCATTTGTAGCTATAGATGGCTCACCGATAGCCCCTAAGCAGGAAGCAGGACCAGCCTGGTTATACAAGACTGATTGGTGATAAAGATGAGAAAAGGAAGCAGACATGCACACAGACCACAGCATGCTCACTCTCCAGGAGCTACACACCCTCCAAAGGCACTACACCCACCCCACCAGCCCCCAGCAGCCTATCTGTGCATCCACATCCTTCCCTGCAAGAAGTGTGTGGTCCCACACCAGCAGCAGCAGCATGAAAGAACAGCAATGTCTGTCCCCTCTTGCAGGAGTTACTGGCAAGGTATGGGTGGGACATCAGTTCATTCAAGGTATGAAAAAGCAGTGCGACTGGGACCTTAACAAACCTCAGCTCCATGCTGACCCAGACCCAATGGACAAACCTGCCCCAGCTGGAGAGGTAGGTACCCAGATGATCCAGAGGTGCAGAATTGACCTGGCCTAACCCAGGGCAGATGACTGAGAGCAGGGAATATGGTGGATTCCAGCTTAGCAGGCTCCTTTACTAGCCAGGTGCGGGGGGCAGTGGGACAGGAGCCACTCTGGGGAGTACAACCAGCAGCAACATGGCCATCTTGAGGGAAAGGGCCTGCCTTTTCCTTTGCGCAGAATACTTTCATCTACATCTGGTAAGATGGGTAAGTTACAGTGACCATTCTCCTATAGTGAAGAAAGTGAGGCTCACAGATATCAAGGACTTGTCCACTATGTTGCACCTAGAACCTCTTTTCTTAGCAGGTGCCCTAGCAGCTTTCACATAGCCTGTGAGCTTCTAGAGAGCAAGGTGTGATTCCCACCAGTGCACGCCCCACAGAAAGCATCATGAGTGCTTCACAAGCGAGGCAAAGCCTCAGACAGAATGCAAGCCACATCCATTCCCAGGGCACCACAGGCCTCTCTCTTGTCAGGGCTTCTTGGGCACGGACAGGACATTACTAAGCCCATCGCTCCTTGATCAAAGGCCAGGCAATCATAGCAGATGCACACAGCACACGTGCACACTCCTTGGTCCTGGGAGAGGCCTTGGGTGAGCACAGGGAGGCCTGACCACAGATCAGACACCAAGCCACAGGATAGCGTGAGAGCAGGAAAGGAAGGCAGTGTCTGCCATTGTTGGCAGGGCTGCTCCCTGATACTCCAGTTCTGTTAAGCCTGGCTGACACTACTAACCAACATAGCCATTTCCACCAGAAGAGAAGGGGACACAGCCCTCAGCCCTCAGCTCTTCCATCGCCTCAGGGTCCTGATCTAGCTCAGATGGCCTGCCTGTTCATTTCCTGGACCACTATGAAGTTATGGGATGACATGTGGCTAGATCCCTGCCTTTGGCCACAAGCTAGGCCAGAGGCACAGCAAGGTCTCTACAATTCTCTGCCTCACCCTTCCTGGCTCTCAGGTCCCAATACTTATCCCAGGCCAGAGTAGATCATGATGGGAGGCAGCCAGGTGACTGAGCCCCTTGGTGCCTTGCAGCATACTTAGAGCCAGTTACTGTCATACTTACTGTCATATGTAATCTAACTTATGCTTTCTGTGTGTATGTGTGGTTCTGAAGATGAGTCCAGGGCTTCATGAGTGTCAGGCGAGTACTCTACACTCAGCTGCACTCCAGCCCTGCTCTGTATTTTAAGGGGAGGAGGCAAAAGTCCTGTTCTTTTCCCACCAACCCATGAAGCTGGACGACACAGAGGTAGAAGCAGAGAGGTTGCTATTTAAATGAACTCTCCTCTAGCACTGTCTTCTCTCTGCTGAATGTAGAAGAATCCAGACCCTAATTCCCCGGAAGCAGCCAGAGCTGGGGCACAAGAAGGCTGTGCCAGGAATTGGGAGCAGGAGCCTTTTCTTATTTGGGCCACAAAGGGCATGGAGGCCTTCTTGTGACAGCCTGGGAACGCCTAGTTCTGTTGACCACAGGGTGTGTGAGGACACTACTTCCTATGATGGTGCTGATGGGGGTGAAGGTGAGGGAGCAGCAGATATTGGGCAGGCAGGCCAGCCAGGTGAGGACCGGGAGGATGCGGATGGGGAGCGCCGAGGGTAACCTTCCCGCACACTTTCAGGGGGATGGAGGGACATCTAGCGGGGAGGTGGCTGAGGTCTGTGGGCTGAGCCCAGAGGTGTTGGATGGACAAGGGCACAAATGCAGGGCACAGGAGAAAGGGCAAGGATGGAAGTACAAGAAATTCAAAACACTGTGGTGGGGGAAGAGACCCAGGGATCCTCTCCAAAGGCCTGAGTACAAGTGGCCTTCTAGCCATCTTTCACTCTGTCTCCTCTGCCTGGTGTCCCTCCCAGTCAGTCCCTTCCCTAAAGCTCTCCCCAGCCCCCTAGTCTACCTCCCCATTCAAATGGGACACCAGGAGTCAGGCAAAGGCAGCTTTTTTGTACAGCACCTCAGCTGACAAGACAGAGCGGAGTGGCGACAGCCAGGGCTAGCATGGCGGTGACACTATTCTCTGCAGGGGTCTGGGGGAAAGGACACTCCTCCACTCCTGCCGCCTTGGTAAAGAGGCGCCTCCTCTAACCAGTACTCCCCTTCACTAGCCCAATGCAGGCAAAGCTCACTGCTATGAGGGCTCAATCTGGCTCAACAGTGAGAACTTTCATTTCCTGGACCCACCCCAACTGCTTAAACCCCCTCCTGCCCCCTCAGAGGCCATCCTTGACACCAAGTTTAGGGCTCTTGGACATAACTTGAGGTCACACAGGCAAGATTCCCTGTCTTGACCTCATAAGGCCAAGCTCCGACAGGAGAGTGAGCCCAGAACAGCAGGCATCACAGGAAGAACAAGTAGGGCAAAGGGGAGAGTCCCAGCCGGCTCCTATCAAGCCGCTGTGAGAACAAACTAGCCCAGAGCCCTGAGGAACACAGAGGGTGTCACTTACTCCAAAAGAATTCTTTCCCCTCGTTCCCCTGCTTGACTTCAACGATCTCCTGGAATTCCACCCATGCCCACTGCTTTCCAATTCCCCTTCTCCCCTGAATCCCCCAAAGCTCTGGTGGCTGGGAGGGGATTGGCCAACTCTAGAGCCTCTGCTCCACCTCATGGCTCACAGCTGAGCCAGTCTGGCCCAACGATGCCCATCTTCCCTCACTGCCACAGTCACTGAGGAAGCAGTATCTTCCATAAGTAGGAATGCTGCCTGACAAACCCTGGCCTTCTTTCTGTCCAGTCCCAGTAACTCCCACACTGGAAATTAATTTATAATTCTAACATTCTGAACTGCAAAGTCTGAGAAAAGCCAAAGGTCAGGACCTTAGAGGTAAAACTAACAGTATCCTGAACACACTTTTCTGGGCCAGGTTTGGGAGCCATGCATCCCTCTCTGCCTCCTGAAGTCTGCACTGCCTTGAAAGGTTGGGGAGCCTCAAACAGACTCACCTTCCCAGATGGATCTACCCAGTGCCATCGCAAGCCCGGAGGTGACTTGTTACTGACTGTCCCACGGAGTGCAGCAAAACCCCTCACCTGATCCAGGAGATAACTGCAGCAGGCAGTGACGTGAGCCCTCAGTGCAGGCTGACACAAACCGCCCACATCTGAAACCACTAGCGTATCACAGTGCTGCTGCTGCTATCTTCACCAGAGCTGAGTAGTGCCAGGTATCACAAACCTCCAGCCAGGGAATTGTGAGGTGGGAAGAACTTGTGTGACACTGAGTTGCCAAAAATGATTTGTGATTTGGTTTCTTACTGGCAGATGAGTGTCCATTGTGCTCCTCCCAAAAAAATCCCACTGAGATTCACTGAACCAGCCCCAGGAGGAGACCCGGTTGTCACAGGGCAGGGCGGGTATTAAACATAAACATAGTACAAACCCTGTTAAAGGAAAGCAATACAGAAATGAATGTTTGAAATGGGAGTTCACAGCTGGGTGTGGTGGCGCAAGCCTGTAATCCCAGCCTCTGGGAGGCTGAGGCAGGAGTTCAAAACCAGCCTGAACTGCACAGTGAGACCTTGTCTCAAAAAGACAAAAAAAAAAAAAAAAAAGTACATTTTAACAGAATCATACTATGCCACTAGCTTTGCAATCTCCTAAAACTCTAGCTGTTTTCATCACTTTTCTAGTCAGCACACACCTATGCCTCTGACGATAGTATCTCCCATGGTTTAATAACTGCTGCAATGGTCAGGTGTGCATGTTTGTAATCCCAACACTTGGGAGGCTGGGGCAGGAGGATCGCCACAAGTTTGATGCCAGCCTAGACTGCATAATGAGTTCAAGGCCAGCCTGAACTATCTAGCAAGACCCTGCGTCAAAGAAACAAAACAAAACATCCCTGCAATGGACATTTGGATTGTTGCCTGTATCTGATACATCACATGAAAGTGATGAACAGTTCTGGAGGTGGATCTTTAATCAATAGATTGAGTACTTGTACACAAAAAATTGCTAGCAGTAGAACTGTGGGGTCTCAGGATTAGTATTTTACAATATTGGTAGATACTGCCAAGTGGTTTACAAAAATGTTACACTAACTTCTACTCCCACCAGCAACATGAAAATACCTATAACCCTTACCAAGAATAAACATCAGTCTTTAATCTCTGCCAGCCTGATAGGCAAACATTTTTTTTTTTTTTTTTTGTACTCACAACCTCATGCCTGCCAGGCAGGCGCTTATGTCACTGAGCTAAATCCCCAGCCCTGTTTTTTGAGACAGGGTCTCACTATGCAGCTCAGGCTGGCCATGAATTCACTTTGTAGACAAGGCTGGTCTCCAAGTCACCAACCATCCTCCTGCCTCAGCCTCCAGAGTGCTGGAATTAAAGGCGTGTGCCACCACACCCAGCAGGCAGAGATACTTCATGTCTTTTCTTTTTTATTTTTGTGGCACCAGAGATTGAACTCACAACCTCACGCTTGCCAGGCAGGCGCTTAAGCCACAGAGCCAAACTCCCAGCCCTAGTTTTTTGAGGCAGGGTCACACTATGTAGCTCAGGCTGGCCTTGTGCTCGCGTTGTAGCCCAAGCCAGCCTCAAACTCACAACGCTCCTCCTACCTCAGCCTCCCGAGTGCTGGGATTAAAGGGGTGCACCACCACGCCCAGCAGGCAGAGATATTTCAATAGTTTTATTTTTATATGTCCTTAGTAATTAAGAGAAGAGAAACATCTCATTACTCAGGAGACTGAGGCAAGTAGATAGATCACTGTGACTTTGAGGCCAGGCTGGGCTAAAAAGTGAGTTCAAGGCCATTTCGAATTGTATAGTGAAACCCTGTCTCAAAAAGACAAAAGAAAAAAAAAAAGAGGAGGAGAGAGCAGCACCTTTTCATGTATCTACTGGCCATGTTCTTTGGGGTAACAAGTAAGTTCATTTCTCAGCGTATATATGTGTGCCTGTGTTTATGTGAATGTATGAATGTTCAGGTACACATGAGTGTGTACATGCATATATGTGTGCCTGTGTGGGTACAGTGAGTCAGAAAATTTTAAATAGATTTGGTTACCTCAGAGCTATAGCTGTCAAGTCTTAAGAATGCCAGTACTCATAAAGAGATAAAATCAAAGGTTCAAGCCATGAAACATCTTAGCAGTAACCAGGGACATATATTTCTTTTTAATATTTAAACTTTTTTTTTTGAGACAGGGCCTTGCTATGTAGTACAGGCTGGCCTTGAACTCATTATATAGTCCAGTGATCCTCCTGCCTCAGCCTCCCAAGTGATGGGATTACAGGCATGCACCACCATGCCCAGCTCTAATATTTAAACTTCAAAGAACATTACCCCCATCTAATATTACAAGTACACAATTTTCTATTCACTGAAGACATCCCTTCTCTAGTATCCTTACTAAATAGAGCTTCCTTCATTCTATCTGGGTCCTTCTCACCTTCCTGAAACCTGAATTTACGAACTCTAGACCAGCAGGCCACACCACTCATACCATGACCCCAGAAGTGGAGACCACAGGACTGGACAGGAAGTAAGGAAATCCTGGAAAGATGGGCTGGGGATTTAGCTCAGCCGCGTAAGCGCTTGCCTGGCAAGTGTGAGGTCACAAGTTTGATCCCCAATACCAAAAAAAACAAAAAAAATGGAAATCCTGGAAAGAAAAATATCTAAATCTGCTGGGCACAGTGCATCTCAAAAAAGCCAAAAAAATCTAAAGAAACAGTCTATCCAAATAGTCTCTGAATGACTCATAAGCTACAAATGTGCATGACAACTTCCAGTAGCTCAGCTCAGGTTGAAAAAAAAAAAAGGGAAAAAAGACAAAAACAAAAACCAGAAGTTCCAGCAGCTGCCCAACTCAAAGACATTATTTGGAGCCTGCTAAAAAAAGGAGGGAAAAAAAAAAAGGTCAACACTGTTCAGAGAGATATTGCTGCATCCACAGTCTCAACAATGTTTACCATTCACAGTTTTTCCAAAGTAAATCTAAATTAGGCACATGAAGTAACAGAACTATGTGACCCACACTTGAGAAGGAAGAAAAGAATGACAGTGGAAACTGATTCCCAGAATCAAGTTGCTGGAAATAGAAAAGGATTTTTTGTTGTTGTTGTTGAGACAGGGTCTCACTTCGCAATTCAGACTGGCCTTGAATTCACTATGTAACCCAGGCTGGCATAAACTTTCAAAGATCCTCCTGCTTTCAGCCCACTGAATCTAGTGTTACAGGTATGCTCCACCGTACCCAGCAGAAATAGAAATAGTTTTAAAGCAGTTACTCTAATTATGCTAAGAGAAAACATATACCCCCAGTGAATATGAAGTATCAGAGGAGAAATAGAAACCTTTAAAAAATTAGCCAGAAGGAAAGTATATATGTGAAAAATACATTTGAAATAAAAGTAATAAATCACAACACTGAATAAAACAAAATGAAGCACTGACTATACGGAATCCCCTAAAGACAGGCAATCGAGGTTTGACTGGGTTGTCAAAGGAAACCACATCCGAAAACACTCAAGAGAGGATGTCTGCGAGACCTGGCCCAGCACCCTCCCCGGGCAACAGGACCCAAGTGGAAAGAGTCCTAGATGGCGGAGCCCAAAGACACAACAGCCAAGCAGGCCAGTTCACTCCATGCTGATCCTACATCTGTCATGCCTAGGAATCTACCCACGGGCTGGCTGCTCAGACTAACATCAGTGCCTCTTCCCTCTGAATGGATTCTTGGTCCTTGTGGCCCTTTTCTACCCTTCCACTTTTGGACTCGCTCTCTCAGTGCACTCCCAGGTCTGGTTGAGCCCTCCTGAAGAACTGAGTCCCTAACAGCCACCACCAGAGGCCTGCCACCACCTATGACTGCAAAGTGATAGCCCAAAGGCACTGTCTGTATGAATTTTGTGTTGAAGACAGTAAAGATGTTAACATGAACTTTGAAAAATCCAAATTTACTTTCAATTGTCCTAGAAGTGATAATTTTAGACATTTAAGTGAAATTAATCTTCACTGTATTGATTCAAGTGAATCTAAGCATAAAAGAATGGAAGATCAATTCTATGTTGTTGACAAACAGGACCTGGCCAACCATGGCCTAGGTCAGCGGTGGTGAACCTATGGTATGCTTGCCGCAGCTGGCTGTCTATAGTCATGGAAAGCTCTAAGAGGTTCGCCATCACTGGCTTTGGTTAACAAAAGAGCAAAGCTTAATTGGTTTAGTGGGACTTCAATAATTGGAAGAGTAGCACTGAATCCAATGAAGACATATATAATTTTGATCATTTCTCTGAGACAATGAACACCCTGGGTGGTGATGAGCATGTATGTTAACTGAAAGTAGATGGAGCACATGATGATTTATAAGACAGTGATGATGAAAAAAATGCCAAATCTGGGATAAGGTACATTGTCATCACCTGGATTTGGAGAAATAAAAATAACTTCTCTACAAGACTTCATAATTGAGAGAATTCCTGAGTTGACAGCTCTAAAAGGTGGATGCTATATTTGCTTCCTTGTTTTTGTTGTTGTTGTTGTTTGTTTTTTGTCATCTTTTGAGACAGGGTTTCACTGTGTAGTTCAGGCTGGCCTTGAACTCCTTATGTAGCCTACCTGGCCTAGAATTTGCAGCAATCCTCCAGAGTGCTAGGATTACAGGTGTGCACCACCATACCCAACCACTTTGCTCCATGTTTTCAACCTGTTTGTTTGGTTTTTAGGAGAGATTTGAGACAGAGTCGCACTGCGTAGTTCAAGCTGACCTCAAACTGATGCTGATCTTCCTGCTTCAGCCTCCCGAGTGCCAAGATTACAGGCATGTGCCACTAACTCTGGCTAAACCTGCTTGTTTTTTATTTTTATTTATTTATTTATTTATTTATTTATTTATTTTTGTGGCACTGAGGATTGAACTCACAACCTCACACCTGCCAGGGCAGGCACTTAAGCCACTGAGCCAAACTCCTAGCCCTGGTTTTTTGAGGCAGGGTTTCACTATGTAGCTCAGGCGGGCCTTGCGCTCGCATTGTAGCCCAAGCCGGCCTCAAACTCACAACGCCCCACCTACCTCAGCCTCCCAAGTGCTGGGATTAAAGGCGTGCACCACCACGCCCGGCTCCTGCTTGTTTTTTTAAAAGATTTCACTAAGGGTTGTTTGGGGAGACCCTGGCCAAAGAAGTAATAGACCTGAGAGCAATAAGGAACAGACGCTGGGAACAGTTCTCATGCTCCCAGAATGCATGCTTACAGTTTACAGCAGAAGCTGCAATACAACAGGCAGCAGAAGTAAAAGCAGTTTGTTCTCAGAGACGTTTGCTTTAGTCATTGTGTCCCTTCTGCCCTGATAAGATCCATGTGTCATATACCTATTCCAGCCCTGTCCCAACAAAAACTCCTATACGATAGGTACATTGCAAATGCTTTCCTCCTACATCTTTGCTCTCATGTCGTTGAGTTACAAATAAATAACCACAGAGGTCTCAGCTCACTGTTGCTTTCCTGAGACTCTGGGATCTGCTCCTTTGGGTCCTCTTGGTGACTGAAATAAGTCTTGCTAAGTTGCTAACTAATAATCTTTCTTACACCTAGCCGGTCGCACACTGAGACAGGGAGCAATTTAAGTCAGCTAAGGCACTATCATTTTTCTTTCTTTCTTTTTTCTGGTACTGGGGATCGAACTCACAACCTCATGCCTGCCAGGCAGGCGCTTAAGCCACTGAGCCAAATTCCCAGCTCTAGTTTTTTTTGAGGCAGGGTACTGTAGCTCAGGCTGGCCTTGCGCTCATGTTGTAGCCCAAGCAGGCCTCAAACTCACAACACCCCACCTACCTCAGCCTCCCGAGTGCTGGGATTAAAGGTGTGCGCCACCACGCCCCGCTCAAGGCACTGTATCTTTTTGTATGAACATTTTCCAAACTTCCATGAAGCTGCAGACGTCCTAGGTAATGGATTCAGCAGTTGTGATAAGAACATTTCACCTAAGTCTCCTTTACTTCATAACAGTTACTGATGTGATAGGAAACACTCAGCTTAGGGAAAGGTAACTAAATGGCCCTTAAGCTTTTACATCTCTCAAAACAGAAGAAAACTATATGCTGTTACTTCAGACTGGACATTTAGGCTAGATTTGAATTAGCACTGTCAGTATGATGAACAAAAAAATAAGAAATGTTAATATGTAATAGGATTTTTTTTATTGTTTCTACATTGCTAAATACCCCAATTTATGTTCGTAACATTCTTTTAAATGTCTATGTTCTAATAAATTGTTGAAAGATGAAAAAGAAAAGAAAATGCACTAATGGAACACCCTAACTCACCTTCCCACCCTTCTCCCACAATAGAGATCCAGAGAAAAACAACATCCAGCTAGTGTGGCACAAGCCTGTAATCCCAGTTACTTGCTAGGCTGGAGCAGGAAGGCTAGAGCAGGAGGGCAAGTTCTCAGTCACTTGTGCAACTCAGCAAAACCTTGTCTTAAAGCTTAAAAAAGAGGGAGAAGGATGCTGAAATGTAGCTCAGTGCTCACTGACTTCAATCTCCAGTACTATACTTTAAAAAAGTGTGTGCAGGGGGAGGGGGAAACAAAAAAAGAAAAAGAAACAGACAACACCCACAAGTGAGAAACTACCAAAGAGCACAAAATCAGATACCTAAAGAAA
>RJWM01008543.1:0-72314 GCA_004363535.1 Dasyprocta punctata | reverse complement strand
TCATCAAGTACTAGTGTCTTTTTCTGCTCTAAACATGTGAATTGTATCTATGAGTGATATTAAGAAGAATCCAAAGTTGTTTATTATTCAACATCTTTAACAATAACCATGTTTCAACTATGCAATTGCCATTAACCCTGATCTGTAACTGATGTGGTTTAAAACGAATGATATCTGTTTCAAACACCATGAATCAGCACGAGTTCAGGATTGTATGAATTACTGCTGAGCAAAAGCATATTTACTGAGTTATTAAATAATTTGGAGTGGTTAAAATCATCGCATTTACCATGACAGTGCTTGTATCTGTTAAAAATCTCATTTTAACCTCAATTGTTTTTGATGACGTCAAGCACCTTATTTTTTTAAAGTTTATTATTTATTTTTAATAAATCAATTCATAAATACTGAATTAATTTAAAACTCTAAAAGGATAATTTATAGTTTATGGAAAAATTAATTCAGACTTAAACTTTATAAATATCTAAGCATTGAGCAGAAAAAGAAAATTAACTTCTAGCAACTCCATTTATCTTTCCAACAAATATTTACTGAGTTTTTATTAATTCTTGAGGCTTTTGCTAAAGGTAGTCATGTAACATTGAGCACAAAGTAGATATGGTCTTTGTTATTAGGGAGTTTATATTCTAGTAGAGAAAATAAGCATCACGTATCACACAAATCAATATAAATTCCCATAAAACTTTACTACAGCTCTAAACACTTTGAGTAATAATCTTTTCCTGCATACTGGTTCTGAGGTTACCACATAAGGCAGAAATTAAATTACTTCCAACTCAAATTTTCCTTTGAAAATCCTTAAGTTCCCTATAAAGTAGAAGGTATGAAACTTCAAAATATAAGCAAATATGGTTGTATAGAAATTGAGATCAATCAAGAGAGTCAGGTCTTCTGCTTCACAATTACAAAAGGGTATAACTGACTGGAATGGCAGGCAGAATTTCCTGTAACATTATATTATTCTCCTTTTCTCTCTACCTCATTCCCTCCTTTCCTTACCAGCACCTGTAACTGAATTTCCTTACTAAATGTGTCTATGATGGTACAGCATTGTGTGTATTTTCTGTTCCTCCAGAGTGAAGTATTCTCCCAGATGAGGTCAATATTTGCATTATTAGCATCTAATATTGTAAGTGGAGTTTAATATGTGTTTGTTTGATGAGAATGGAAATCTCTTCTCAAAACTCCATTAGTTCAGAAAAAAAACTAATCTTTCTCAAAGAGATTAGAAACCACAATGAGCTCTATACAAATAACTGAAAAATCTCATTCAAAGGCATTTTAAGTTGACTTTGATGATTAAATAAAGTGATTGAGCTATAAATTATGACAAAAAACAACAGGTTGGAACTCCAATTTTATAGCTCATTTCAGGCCAATTATTATATATTGGTAGGCACTGTTTCATTTATTTAAGGAGAAATAATTTTTTAAAAAATATTAAGAAAATTGCATAAATGTTATTAAGTTTAATTGCTTTTTTCTCAGCAAGCCACCAAAAACAAGAATAGTGGCATATCCTTAAAATCCTAGTGTTCTCAGAGACTAAAGCAGGAGGATCTCAAATTTGAGCCCAGTTCAAGCAATTTAGGGAGACTTTCTCTCAAAATAAAAAATAAAAAGGCATGAGAATATAGCTTAGTGTGAAGACCCTGGGTTCAATCCCTAATAATATATATACACATACACATCAGAAAAAAATTGTGTGATGTGTCTATGTCCTTGAGGATTTGTCCTTGAGGAAGAAGGTTTCAGAAAAGAGTTATATAGGAGTGGAAACAACAAAATGCTTAAAAGAAATCTAAGACTAAATAGAGACATATTTATATTGAAATAAATTGCATTAATTCAAAAACATGGAACACTATTCCTGTCCTTGAGTGACTTTAGGTATTATGCTGGAATAAAAGATTTATAAGGTATATTCAACATAATATGTTAAATCTAAGAGAGATATATGTGTATTGTAGCGATAGTGGAGGCAGTTACTGCAGTTCAAAGGAGCTAGAGGGAACTCTAACCACTACACAGCAAGCAGGTCTTATGAGGAGAAGCCATTCGGTATTTGTTACTAAAGAAGAGAAATGAGTCTGTAAGTGAATGTAGGGACCAGACCATGGCACTTTTGTATCATGCTGTGCAGATTAAAGGTCACCCTGTGGTCACAGGGACCACTCACATGGCAAGACATACACTTCTCAGGCAGCAGTTGAAACAATGAGTCAGTGAAATTGTACTGGGACTATAAGCAGGGTCTGGATTAGATATGTGAGTGATTGAAACAAACGAGTGATAACACAGATAGATAAAGGGAACAGAAGAAATATTTAAGACGTTAAGTAAGGAGGATTTAGGGACCAATTTGTTATGAGGAATAAAAGATAGATATTTGTCTTAAATAGACAAACAGCAATCTTTAATAAGGAAGAGAAATTGCCAAGAAAGGATATTATTTGCTTAAATTAAAAGGTTCTTTAATAGAAAGATCTAGCTGCAAATTTAAATTATCTAAAAAGGTGAGAAAGACAAAAGCAACTAAAGCTGTGTTTCACTTTCTATTAAAACTAGTCTTACACTGTAAGATAATTAGGGAATGACTTAAATTACACATGGACTATTTTGTTTTAGCAATGGGCTTTTAAGAATATGCCCACTTCAACAGGCCTCTGAACAGGTCATTAACTACTCAACAGAGAAACTAGCAAAAGAAGTGGTTTAAGAAGTTTAAAACAAAGACTAGAAGTCACTTCCAGTTTAAAATCAGAGTATTTTCTTTAAAATTCTTATATATAAAACTACCCTTGTGACTGATGCTGCCCATAAGTAAGAAAATTCCTTACAAGACCAACACGATTTTTTAATATGTGTTTATCATAAAACAAATCAACATTTGTGTGTTAAGTATTTATTTTACAGAAGCTACTTTTATGAACTATTGTCATTTTATATTTCTAAAACTAAGAGACACAGTTACTTAAAAAAAATTATTACCAATGTGAAGTTTAACAAAGTACATAGTTTGCCTAGACTTCAAATTGGTCACTTTCATAATTACCCCCATGGACTTACAAGGGTCTCTCTGAATCTGTGACATAAATGTGGGAGCCAACCACATTTCAGTATAATAAACACTTACTAATTCCTAGAAAACGTGATATTTTCAGCCAAAGTATGTATAATCTCATTTTCAGAAACAATGATGAGATCATTAAATTGGAGTTCTTTACCTTAAAGCAAATGATACAAAATTTGTCATGGTACACTACCCTGATAGATATTGTGTTTCCTATATAAGACTTTTCCAACAATAAGGGTGAGATTCCAGAAGTGCTCTATTCATCATCAGTACCCTTATCACCAAATCTATTTTACAGTGTTTTTTGTGATTCAATATTTATAAAAATTATTCTCATAATATGAAACTGTTAATGTTTCATTCATCCCTCTAAAGTGTTATTAAATTAGCAATATACACAAGAATTAGCAATATAACAAAGAAATAATGAGGCTGGGCACGGTGGCACACATGCCTGTAGTCGCAGCACATGGGAAGCTGAGACAGGAAGATCCCTGAGAGTCTGAGGCCAGCCTGAACCCCAGAGCAACACCCTGCCTCAAACAAAATAAAACAAAACAAAAAATAAATAAATAAGAAACAAAGAAGGGAAAAGAAAAGAAATATGAGAGCTATCGTTTATCAATACTTAACACTGTTTTTAGCCACCATTTTCAAGATCAAACAGTCATGAAATGAACTGAATGGCCTTTATTTGAATATACAATGAACAAGTACCCAAAGTATAGCTGGGCATTCTGTCCACATGAAGTTTGCTTTTGGCTTTATTTTAAATTACTACAAAATAGCATGACACACATTTCAGGTGGTTAAATGTAAATGTTTACTTTTTTATAAGTGGCTAGAAAATGTAATCACTTCTAGGAAACATCTTAATCTTGATATGTGATTTCTGATTTCCCTGTGGTAAACAATAATGAAGAGAGAAACAGAAAAAAATGAATAATTACAAATTACAGCAAAAATGCAGCACAGAACATATTTCAGAGTAAGAAACAAAGAACATTATTATGGAAAAGCTAGTCAGTGAATGCTATCATTTATATTCATATTCTCTATCTCTTTCTTCTCCACAGCCCCACTCTGTTTACATGTTAGAAGAAAATACGTTTTTATGAAATATAATTTCAAGTGATTTTGTTGACCAGTGGGACAGCTGTAGAAGATTATCAAGAATTTTTTATGGATACTGATGGATGATTCAATCTGTTCTCATTATGTAGTTTTGAAAAGGTGTGTATTCATCTCGGATGCTCAGATTGGGATTGGGTCCTTGAATTGGGGAGGTCTGATTTATTTCAATTCTTTATATGTTCTAGATATAAGTCCTTTGTCTGTGGGACAACTGGCTATAATTTTTTCCCATTCTGTGAGTTGTCTTTTCACTCTGTTGGTGATTTCTTTTGCTGTGCAGAAACTTTTTTAAAAGGTGAGATCGCATTTGTTGATTCTTTATACTATTTCCCTTTCAGTCTGGGTTTTGTTCATGAAATCTCTGCCTACACCTATGTCTTTGAGACTTTTGTTATTTTCTTTTCCAGTAAATTTAATGTTTCAATTTTAATATTTAGACCTTTGATTCATTTTGACTTTAATCTAGTTCATAGTGATAGACACAGGTCTAGTCTTTGGCATGTGAAGAGCCAGTTTTTCCAGCATCATTTATTAAAGAGACTGTCATTCTTCCACTGAACATATTTGGTATATTTTTCAAAGATACGGTGGCTGAGTGTGTTTGGCGTTGTGCCTGCATCTTTTGTTCTGTCCCACTGATCCTGAAGTCTTTTTTTTTTTTTTTTGCCAGTACCACGCTGATTTTAATCACAGTAGCTTTGTAGTTTAAGTCTGGGATTGTGATGCTCCCTGACTTGTCTTTGTTGCCCAGAATTGCTTTTCATATTCTAGGTCTCTTCTGGTTCCAAATTAATTTTAGGAATGTTTTCTCTAGATCTGTGACATACGTTAATGGTATTTTGATTGAGATTACATTAAATCTATATAGCAGTTTTGGGAGTATGGCCTTTTTCACTACATTGGTTATTCCTATGCAAGAGCAAGGGATATCTTTCCATTTTCTTTCTTTCCTTCTCTCTCTCTCTCCATCTCTGTCTCTGTCTCTGTCTCTGTCTCTGTCTCTGTCTCTGTCTCTCTCTCTCTCTCTCTCTCTCTCTCTGTACCAGGAATTGAACTCACAACTTGGAGCTTGCCAGGCAGGTGCTTATACCACTCAGTTATATCCCATTATCTTATATCCTCTTCAATCTCCTTTTTTAGGGGACTGTAATTTTCACTCTATGGGTCATTTACATCCTTTATTAGACTGATTTCTAAGTATTTCACTTTTTTGGATGTTACTGTGAAGGGTGTGCTTTCCCTAATTTCTTTCTGTGAGTTTGTTGCTTGTGTTCGGGAATGCTATTGACTCTTGATTATTAACTTTGTATGTCGCTACACTACTGAATTTGGATATTAGATCTACAAGCTTTTTGGTGGAGTTTTAGGGTCTTCTATGTTGTATGGGCTATGCTATGTCCCCCCAAGTCCTTACATACTTTTGATGGGGCTGAGTCTGACGCTTGTGATCAGTTTGTTGTCTAGCACCAGGATTGATGACGTGACTGTTGTACCCGCCCAGGGGTGGAGCCGATGTACAGTATAAGGGAAGGCGGGTCTTCTGCTTCCTCTTGCGCCTCTCTCTCTCTCTCTCTCTCTCTCTCTCTCTCTCTCTCTCTCTCTCTCTCTCTCTCTCTCTCTCTCTCTCTCTCTCCCGCCAGCGCGGCTTGCGGCTTGCAGCTTGCAGCCGCCGTGAACAGCAGGCCCGCCATGCCACGCTATCTTGGAGCCAACTAATGGACTGAAACTCCCGAGAAACTGTAAGAATAAACCTTTCCTTCCCTAATTTTGGGCGTCAGGTATTTTGTCTCGGCAACGAGTAAAAGTAACTAAGACATATGTAGAGCACCATGTCATCTGCAAATAATGATAATTTTGATTCTATTATCTCATTTAGAGTATACAGCTCTGAGTTATATACTATCTTTATTTCCATTTAATAGAAAGTTAGTGAACACAGGTATCGTATAGTCATTTGATATAGATCTCTATAAGATAATATGCTAATTTATAATTTTTTTGTAGATCTTCCCTAAATATGTAGGTGGAAGATTATCTAAATATGTACAGGAAGTCTTTGAGCATGGCTATTTTCCAGGTGCCTTAGTTACTTCCTTCCTCACTGAGACACAATACCAAACATCCATAATTTAAAGAAGGAAAGGTTTATTTTGGCTTGTAGTTTGCAGACGTTTGGTCTATAGTCAGGTGAACCAAAGGCAGAACAGCACGACACACTGAGAAGCAGCTTGTGGCAGGGAAAACAGAAAGCGAGAGATAAATGGAGGAAGGAGTGATACATACCCTTCCCGGCCACATCTCCAGTGACCCATCTCCTGCAGTTAGGGTTCATCCCCCAACTCCACATTTAGTTGTAAACTTGAGTATCATGCCCCCATTACCCCATCACATTGACAAAATCCCACCGATGAGAGCAGGAGGCTTTGTGGGCATATAGATATGTCACAACATTCTGCCCCTTCCCCGCAAAAGGTTCATGTCCATCCTTTTAGGCAAACTGCATTTAGTTTATCTCTAAGTGTCCCAAAGTCCTAACAATCTCAGCATTGCTGAAAAGTCCAAGTCCAAAGTCCCTGGGATTTAAGGCAAATTCTTAGCTGTCAGCCTCTGTAGCAATCAAAAGAAAATTTAACACTATCAACATACAGGCACAAGGTGAACATTCCTATTCCAAAAAGGAATAGAAAGGAATGATACCAAAGCAATACTGAAAATTTAGCAGGGCAAACATTAAATCCTGTATCTGCCTGTTCAGCACTCAGGGAAATCTATGGCAAAAAGAGAACTCCAGAGGGGAGGGGCACCCCTATCACATTGCCATTGGTTGGAACCCTTATGAGTATTGTCTTGGGCTGGTTTTGTTCACTCTTACAACTTTTCTCAGACATGCCATGTTTCTGGCTTCTCCAGTTTCCTAGGGTCTCCACTGTACTGTCAGCTTCACATACTGCCATTTTTGTGGCACAATGCCTGGCCTCACAAGTCTCTTCTGAAATCTAGGTGGAAGCCTTCCTGACTTCACAACTTTTGCATTCTTCATGCTTGTAGTTCCAGCACCATGCAAATAATTCCAAATTCTTCCACAGCCAAAACAGTAGCTGGGTCGTCTTGCATTAAGTCTGTATAGGCTCCCAAGTGCCTGGATGGCTGAGTGTGGTGAACTGAATCCCTGAGAATCAATTCCTAGATGAGCCTTTCTCCTTCAAATTGATCTGTGGGGCTCTCTTCTCAAGCAGTTTTTCATTTTTGCAATTTTTAGTGGGGCCTTTCTAGCTTCTCATATTCCCTCAAGACATTTTTTTCTATTGTCCTGTTGTAAAGTACTTAGCTTCTTTTTAGCAATAATCTTTTTAGCAACTAAGCTTTCCTCTTTCCATCTTTTCAGATCTCAACTTCGCAGGACTTTATTTTCTGGCTAAACTGCAGACTTTCTAAAGCATCCAGCTGGGTTGTTTGCTCTTGATTTTCCAGATAGAGGTAGCTGAAAGTCCCCAACAGTACCCAAACCACAGCCTGAATACATATTGCATGTGTCTTGGTTCTGATCTTCTGAGATCAGAACCTCTTATTAAACTCAGTTCACATCACTCTGGGGCTACTTTTTCATCCAGCCTCTCCAGACCTTTCCAAAATTCTACTGGGAACCAGATCCAAGGGGTTCTGAACCACATAATCAGATCTCCTCTTTCTTGCATAACCAGGAACAGTCACAACAATGACTCTGCCCTCCATACCAAAATCTTAGTTGCTTTCTTCTTTGCTGAGATACAATACACAATATCCACAACATAAAGAATAAAAGGTTTATTTTGGCTCACAGTCCATAGAGGTTTCAGACCACAGGCAAGTGGCTCCAAGGCAGGGTAGCATTGGAGAGGGGCACAGAAGAGGGGTATAACAAAGCAGAAGAAGCTTCTGGCATAGCAAACAGGAAGCAGAGAGCTATCAAGGATGAGAGAGGAAGCTACAGTCTTGTAGGCCATGTCCAGGTGACTCAGCTCCTCCAACCAAGAGTCGTCTCTCACTGCCACATTTAGTTATAAACTCTTCCTGATGAATATCATGCCCCCATGATCCAATCACCTCTCCAAAGCCCAACCTATGAGAACAAGAGGCTTTGGGAGGTCATCTAGATATAAACCATAATATCTGGGTTACTTGCTTATCTGGACTATGTCATTGCATTCTGTTACTAACACAAAAATAGTCCTTCCAGAGTCAGCTGTATTTGTTGTCATGAACTATCAACCTCCAAGCACTGATATATTACTTATATTTAGACCTTCTCTCCCCCACTTCCTGCATAGGCCAGTCAAAAATAAAGAAACAGCTGTCTGGGACAAAATGAGTATGGACAATAGACAAAAACATCCTCGATTGGGAACTGAAACTCACAATTTCACTTCTCTCTTCTGAAAACACCTTCCTAGACTATGTGACATTGATGTAAAACTTAACATTTTGAGTTACTATTAGAAAACAACTGAGATTAAAATTTAATGACCAAGGGCTGTTTCTAGAGCAAGAAGCAAACATAATTGGAACTCCAAAAGCCATTACAGAATTAAAACAAGGCAAATGTAATCAACATGTCCTGTCATCTGTCACCAGAGATTTTAGATGACATTTACTTTTTTTAATTGACTTTTAGAATAGTTTTAGATCTACAGAAGTTTGTGAAGATGGTGTAAACTGTTCCTATATACTCAACACCCAGTTTTCTTGTATTAACATCTTCCAGTAGTATACTATTTTAGAATTCACGAACTGATGTTCACTAAATCCACATTTCATTCAGATTTCCTCAGCTTTTAATTAAGGTCTATTTTCTGTTCAAGATACTCATTCAGGATGGTGCATTACATGTAGTTGCAATGTTCCCTTGGATCCTCTTAGCTGTGAGTTTCTCAGATTCTGCTTCTTTTTTAATAATTTAGACAGTTTTGAGGATCACCGGTCAGATATTTTGCAGTATGCTCATTGAGTATAATTTGTTTCATAATTATAGTGGGGTGCTCACATTCAGGAAAGAAGACCATGGTGATATTGTGCATGTTTTTCAGACCATAGCAAAAGGTAAATACTATCAGTGCGATTTATCACTGATAATGTTGACTTTCATTACCTGGTTGAGGTAGGGTTTGTCAGATTTACCCTCCAGCACATTACACTGTTTCACTACTACTTCCTGTACCACGTGCTGGAAGGCAGCCCACACTTCCAGAGTAGGGAGCTATGCCCGCTTCCTGTAGGTGCAGCAACTACATCATTTATGTGGAATTATTATGCGTGCAAAATTTGCTTATTACCGTCACTTATTCATACAATTGCTTACTTAAAAGGACTTGTGAATATTTATTTTATAATTTGGGCTTAATAATACTTTGTTTTCTCCCTCAAATTGCTTCAGTTTTGGCCATTAGGGGATTGTTATGTCACTTTGGCATAGTCCCTAGTACTATCAATGCACTGTTTTTCATCAGTTTTTTTTTTTTTTTTTGAGTAGTCCCCTCCAACTACAGTATAAGATGCTTCTGGATAATTTGCATATTTTCTTTCCTAAATCTATCATGTGTCTAAAGATCTCTGGTTTCTTTGACTTCAGGATGGTAGAAACAAAGATCTAGATGCTAGATAGAACTTTTGCTTCTGCGGGGCCTTTATAACACTACTCAGTTGAAAAGCAAAAAAAAAAAAAAAAAAGTCTGTGTATATTACCCACATACTTACATCTGTCTATAAATATTCTATACTTGACAATCTATATCAATACTAAACATGAATTCATACCTTTGTATCACACTCTAACACTCTAATCTATTAACACATGAATCACTGTGGCCTTCTCCCATTGCTTTTCTGTAAATTCTTACTCTAACAAGATCATAGTAACTCTTAACTCAAAAATTTAATGAGATTTGCCCCATCACCTATCATGATGATGACTTCTTTGTAATTATATTCACGTCAACTTTGGGAATCCCAAGTGGTGCCTACAAATGGGTGTATCAGGTGTGGTCACAACAGGAATGAAATCTGCTCTGTTACTTTCTTTTCTTGCCCAGGTTCCATTTACTGACAGGGTACTTCCAAATCGAGGAATGATTCCCTTGCTATGTTAAAAGTCTTGTAGCAGATGAATCTTAGCACATTATTTAATCTGAATTTGAGGATCTGAGATCATGCAACAGTGTTAGCTATCACAGAGATGTAGAGAGCGCCAAAGCTTCACAGCTGCCGCCCCGCCTCTCTGGCCTGTGGGCATCCGGTGCATCAGCCTACATTTCCCATGATCCTCCCCTGTCCCGCCAGGAAATGACGACGGCCTGTCCACACCCCCGTACGATGACAGCTTCCACTCCCCTTTCTATATAAACCTTGAACATTTCGCCAATAAACGGAGACTTGATCGGAACTGCTCGACTTGTCTCCATTTCTCTCTCCTCTTGCCCTGCCCCCATCCCCCATCCCGTCTCTCCTCCAGGCGAGACCCATGAGTTGATCCGCCGGCCGGATCAACAGAGAAGTCCGAAAGCCCAATTTTTAATGAACAGATTATTTCCTAGACTTCATTTATATTCCATGTGCAGCAACAGAACCCATGACAATACTAGAAAAGGCCTCATCTGAAATCATAAAAACAATGCAATCAGTGAGCCATGCTCTGGCTTTACAAAAAGTGCTGTGGAAAACTCCACTTAGCTTTGTGGAAATGCTTATGTTTCTACCTCAATTAAAATAAAAGAGTATTTCAAATATGGTATGAAAACAAGAAAAAGTAATAAAGATACGTACAATGCTTTTGGAAAGAAAAAGTAAATTATTTAAATAGAAGAAAGAAACTGGTTGTTATCAGGCTTCTCATAGCAAATTTAAAATAAGAAATTTAATAAACATCAATAAAATTCTGAGCAAAATGTCCATATACCACATTTTTATAACTAGCCAAGCTATGAATTACATATGAAGGCATAATAAATTGATCTCAGACATGCAAGGTTTCAAAACATGCTATCTAATATACCATATTATAAACAACTAGTAGAAAATGTATTCACATATTTTAAAAATGAATCCATTAAAATATTTAAATGAAATTATAGTGAGCAAAGACTACTGAAATTATTACTTAAAAATTACGTTTAAAAATAATCACAAGTGGATTTAATTCCAAATGATCCTAAGTAGAGATAGAATCAGCAGGGGAAAGAAGATTTGAAAAGGAGTGCTCTTATTTTAATCTTTTTATATAGTTCTTGAGTTTTTACACTTTAACGTAGTCTGGCATTTCTTGTAAAACTTAAATGTAGAACAGTCAACATTTTAATAAATAACTTTGAAAAATTACCTGAAATTCTTAGTGATATTCCTGCATTCTTTTGAGGAAAGGATGTAGATGTTCATGGAGAATATTATATATTTTGTGCTATACATTTAAAATTAATGCAATTCTTAAATATTGTCATTTACAACATGAAAATGTCTACTTTCATATCTTCTAAATGTGTACTAAGAATTCATGCTCATTTTGAAGAGAACTGAGGGAGGAGAAATGACTCATCATCAGAGCTATATAAGGCAGAAAATAACGTAAGTAGTCAACAAAATACCAATATTCTGAAAGCCTTCACAAACTGATTAGCAAAATTACCTTTTACATTAATTGAGTCGAAAAAGTTTCATAAATCATCAATACTTCTTATACTTGACCATGGAAAATAAAAGTGAAATATTTTTTCAAATATGATTTTTCTGTTATAATATTTTCTTTTGAGAGGAAAGAGTCTTCCTCTATTTACACATACAGTTCCTCATACTTTCTTACATAGACCTGTCAACTAAGTTAAAAATATTGTGTGTATGTAGTACTGACTACCACAAGAAATTGTATTTTAAATTGGTTTAAGAAACACTAATGAAAAAAATAAACATTCATTAAGAAACAGACCATTCATCTTATCTCTTCCATGAGTCATTTTAAATTATAATTCATCCGACTTGCTCATATTCCTGTTAAGAGTGCTGTGAGTACTTCAAGCTCTCTTCAGAGTTAGAGCTAACAATTCATCCCATATATGTTTCCTTTCATGTCATCAGTATTGAAGAAGTAAAAAGGTAATACTGAGGTCATGTAATTATGAAGTGCGTCAAGAGTGTTCACCACAGCTTTGATGATCTAGTGTAACTCATTCAAAATGGCTGACTCCAGAATCATTCATAATACCATTAATGATCAAACAACAAATACACAGTTATAAGATACTCACTGAAACAACTAATTAAATTTCCAAATTTATCATCTCTACTTTATTTTAGTAGAAATGAAGATAGTGATAGATCACAATGACATTTTCATTCTCTATGCTTTAGAAAAGGACTAGGAACCTTAACTGCTAAGTTACTTCTCCATATTTTTCTCAAATTACTATAAAGGCAACTATCAAATTATTTTAGGTCTCTATAAGTACTATTAATGAATGAACATATAAGTACATATAAAACACATTGCAGACTATTATATCTAGTATACTGTCAGTAATTCACAAGGGTTTTCCATGACATCTCTTCAAAAACTCTTGTACCTATACTTTTTAAAAATATTAAATATATTATCTAGTATTCTATTTGCACGCAGTCTTAACATTTATAATAAGTCAAATATATAATTAATACTGTTATCTGCTAGGAATAAATTTTCACAGCTAGTCCTTTAACTGGTGGAGGGAAATTTGGTTTCTTTAAATTGCTATTAGGACCAAAAAAAAAAAAAAAAAAAAAACAAAGAAACTAGCTAAAACATCTGAAGTCAATCCAATTCACACCTATTTTGCATTTCTTTTTCTAATATTTAAGTTTATTAGTACATGTGCATTGTAAGGGAACTGGTAAATGTTCATAACACACCTTAATGTCTTTTTACATACTCTTTCTCTTTCCTCCTTATACCTCCTAGCACCTCTTGACCCCCTTTTATCGGGGGGGAAACCTGATTCACTCTTTTAGGTAACTTAGGATGAACTTTGCTTACTATTATCTCATTAAAATGTTAAATTCTCCACCCAGGAGGTGCTCCCTCTGCCATTTTGAATATGCAAAGCAGGATACTGAATTGAACATGCTCTGAACATTCCCTGCCTCTGATGACAAGTCTCTCCAATGGGAATACACATGGTTTTCTCCCAACAAAAATCCCTTGCATTCTCTGATCAAGGAGATACTGCTCTGAAAGTTAGCCTCAGCACTTTCTTTACCTCCATAAGTATACATCTTTTTCATTACCTGGTTGTGGCTGTTGGCTTTGGGCTCACCCAGAGGTAAAGCATCACTTTTGGTTACAATAAGAGCAAACATATATATTAAAAGTATTTAGATAGTCAAATATAGCTGTTTTACTCATTAGCAGATTCCATTTTATTCTTTCATTCATCAATTCATACATTTAAAAATATTTATTTATGTTTCCGATATGATAGGAAATATTTTATCTGACAGCATAGCAATAGATGAAACAAAATCCTCATGGACCTGATATTTTCATTCAAAATTAATTGATAATTATAACACATTGTTAAGTGCTATGAAGAGAAACAAAGCGGGTAGATGAAATAAGGAGAATGGGAAGCTTTTTTTTTTTTTAAGGATAGTCACAAGAACTTTTTGAAGAGGTGTTATGGGGAAAGCCTTGTGAATATTAAAGATAAAGCATTTTAGGTGAAAGAATAATGAGCGCAAAAGTCCTGAGGACACCACGTATGGAGCATTCGAGAAAGGAATTTGAGAGTTTATATAGCTTTTTAGATGTTTTAGGGAGAAAGGACTTTCTCAAATATTATGAAGAATTTTTTAAAATATTTTCTTCTATATAAAAACAAACAGGCTGAAGTTATAGTTCCATGGTAAATCATGTACTTAGCAAACACCAAAAACAAATGTAAAGAAAGACCTCCTTTTGACCTCCACTGGTAACAGTCAAAATCCTGCCACACAAAACTTTACTTTTGCCAGCTGGTGTGTATTTATATGTTAAAACAGATATATTTCCCTATAATGAAATATAGATTGAGTGTGCTGCTTTGGTTACTTTAATGTATATTTCTGTAAACTTTCCATGAAAGATGTTAACTTCAAACAGAGAAACAACATCTATGGAGCAAGGAAAATGAAACCATCATTTATTGTGCCAAGCAGTCATTACTCATTACAAAAAAGCAAGGTAGCTGATATTAACCTCATTTCAAAGACCAGTAATCTAAAGCATCACAGATTTGTGCAACTTGCTCCAAGTAGTAATTACTGTATATGAATTCAGTCTGAGAAATTTCAGAGTTTGTACCCCATATTCACTAATAAGCATAATACAGAGTAAAATTAGACTTTTTACTGACTAGAAGAAATTGTTCACTAGTAGTGAAGTAAAAGTAAGTTTAGAAGATTTTAAAATCTATTCAGTGTCGTTGCAAAGTTTATAAACAATACTAACTAACATGTAGTGCTAGCTAGGTGACAGAGGTAGACAAGCTCACACGTTGTTACTGAAACAATAAATTGTCCAATATAGCTACAGAGAAATGTCACATAATATAGGATGCGATGATGCAATAGTATAATATATGATGATGATAATTAAAATAATACCGTGACAATCCCATTTAATATATATAACATATAAGTCTTATACTTCCATTAAATACTACCCTGTTGGTTTTTTGTTTTGTTTTTGTTTTTTCTATTTCTGAGTGATTTGGAATGGTTGGAACTTAACAGAGTAGCAATGCATATAAATGTAACACAAATTTCATTCTGCTTAGGCAACAGTATATATGGCATTAATTTATTTTCCCTTCTTACCTGTCCTCAAACACAAGTCTTCCTTATATTTACCTAGGCTTTCACCTTTCTTTAGGAGTACAGATAGAAAACACATTTGAATTTCATGAACAATGACCTGTGATCTAAAATAATTAAGTTTAAGCACACTCTATCTCTCAGTTTACAAGATCATCATATACTAGCTTTTTCTAGGCTGATCACCAGTCTCCTCCCTCAACTTGTGTGTGTGTGTGTGTGTGTGTGTGTGTGCTACTGTGGATTCAACATTCAACCCAGGGATTTCCTACTGAGTTATAATAGTTTTTATTTTTATCTTTCTATTTTGAGACAGTGTAAATTGCTTGGTTTACCCTCAGGTTTACCATCCTCCTCCTCAGCCTCCCACAGTGCTGAGAATACAGGCCTAAACCACCCTACTGTGTTTATTTTTCTGTTTTAAATTGTCCTTAAATATTACACTTTTTCACACTGTGCTTACTTGCCCCTTCCTCAGTGAGTGATATATCCTTGTCCTTACATTCTACAGTGTAAAAGAAGCAATGGGACTGATTTAATATCTTTTTAACCATTCCAATTTTTCCATTGATCCAGGTTCCTAGATGTCTTGCAAATAAAAGCAAAATGTTTCCATATTTTAGACTTCATTCTGGCTAATATAATCTCCTAAAGCATAGGAGATGGATTCCTATACATTCTTACTTGAAATTATCGAGATGTCATAAGGACCAGAAATTTTATACAACTGTTTCTACATTTTTATACCACAGTTAGCACTTGCTTTCTTGGTAAATCTTTGTAAATATTAAATTTGACCTGAGTAATGGCACAAGGGAATGGTATGCATACATTTACTTGTTTCCTATCCCAATACAAAATGCTATCTCACAAAAAGTCAAATACAGATGTGATACATTAATGCATCCAAAAATAGTTTTTACATGCCTACACTCTGTTAAATATTAGAAATACACCATTGGGAAGAAACTCTCATAGGTTTTCACACCCTGAACCTTACAGTCTAACAAAAGAATATACACAGAAAATAGTTATAGTAATGCATTAATAAAAATTGAGATGAGTTCTGAATGTAAAGAACATCCTATTAAGAGAGACCATAAACCAAAGGAAGCTGATGGAGGCTTGGGGATTGGCAGTAGGGATGGAGTAAGTGGTCAAGGCCTGAGAGCTAAAAATAAGTAAAAAGCTAACCAAGGTAAGAGCAAGAGATAGAAAAATTCAAGTAGAAATGGTACATCCAATCACTGTTGCCAAAAATAAAAATAAAAAAGAGAATGAAGATGGAGGGAAACAGGGAGGGAGGGACAGAAAGAGAAAGAGGGGGGAGAGAGAAGAGAGAGAGAGGAGAGAGAGAGACAGAGAGAGAGAGAGGAAATAAGTTTCAAAAACCCTCAGGTTTTTGTACAGTTCAAAATGTCTGGCATGGTGAGGATCTCATTTATTAAGACCCATTTCCATTTACTCAATAAATGAACATCCTGCTGACTAGTTTGAAAGAATTATTTTCAATTCACAATAAATTTATCTGCTATTTATTAAACATTCAAAAACTTTGCCCAAATAGAAAGCTTATTTACTATACGTCAAGAACTTTATACCATTATTTCTTCAAATTCTCTGAACACTTGAGAAATCGTAGCTTGATAAAGTCAAGGAATTTGCCCCATGTCACAGGGTTTCTGAGAGGTAAGTTTAAGTATTGATCAGACCTGTCCAAAGCAGAGCATCTTTCCATGTGACTTTATCTCCCCACATGAATCAGGACCTGTGTTCTCTGTAAGGCAAAGCATCCTCAATTCCTCTTCTTAAATGATCATCTAAAATTTCTTGCGCTGGTCTACGTGGTTTCTTTTCACATGGAAGTGTTTAATATATGCATCCTCATTAATTAAACAGACTTCATGAGTCTCCTGTTTAGGATAGTCTTCTTAGTACATAAAAGCATACCAGATGTTTCTCTCCATGCCATCATCCAGTGATGTCAGTATACTACTTGTGCATTTTCTTGTCCCTTCATAATTTGAATAGGTCTCTAAGTTGGAGCCATATGTAACATTTGCAGACCATAAGAAATTGAAATTTTATTTTAAAAACAGCTACATTCTTCAATAAAGTACTTAAATTCTGTATATGAATTTTAGCCAGACAACCATTTAGAAAAAAAGACTAATGGGAAGCAGTTGCATAATAATAAATGCAGTAGTCAAGATGAACAAAGATAACTATGTTATCTTGTATTTTATCTACTTGCACTGTGAATAACTGCATTTATAATTTCTAAATTCTGGCTTCTTTTTACACTGTTATATTTATGGTTTATTTTGACTGCCACATTGCTAAGTTTGATGTGCACTATTAAATCAGATGTTCAACTTATTCACTGAGTTATTAAAACAGAGACCTAAGATACATACCTTCTGTACCTCAAATGAGATTTTAAATTCTAATGGAAAGGCACATTTATTGTAACTAACCTACTAGCTAGTTTCTCACAAGACACTTCCAAAATTTGTATGTGATTGTAATTAAACTGTAAAATACTAGTTATAGGACTTAGTGTGGGATAGAAGCAGATGTATGGCACAGCATACTTTGGTTGTTGGGTTTTCTGATCTTCTGAGTTATATCAGAGTAGCCTACTGAATACATAGATCAAGAAGCCCGAGGAGTTTGTATGGAGGAGAGTTGTAGCAAAGTAGTTTTAAACCTGCTTTCTTATATTGAGTAACATTGTATAAAACTTTAAAACCATTCTAATTAAACCACAGCTCTTATGTAGTCAATTTCAGTCCTCCAATAGAGTGTAGAAATATTCTAATACCCATATAATTCCTCTACTTCAATTCATGTTTTATCTATACTGAACAAATCATTCAACATAAATGTAATTCTGTCCATGAATTGTATTTCTATTATAGATTTGGATGCTGGTTGTAATATTAAAATATTGGATATATGTCATCAAATCTTGTTTAGTGGAAGTCTGATAAAAATATGATAATGTGAGATAAACATTAAGAGCAAAAGCCTGCTTTTACATGCATTAAAAATGCTCATTACCTACTATGGACAAAGAAAGAAGCTGCAAATTTTAAGAAAAGGGATATATGACAAGCTTGCTTTCAAATAGTTGCTTAGCAAACAGATTATAATGACCAAAAATACACATGCAGAAGAGAAGCAACCAGTTTTATTATACTGTAGCAAGTTATATAACAGTTTTATTCATTTGTCTTAAAACACATTTCAACTTATAAATATTCTTAAATTCTTAGCAGTACTGCTTTAAATTATAATACATAGAAAATTCAAATAAACTGGATTTTTATCACTAAGAATAGCACTAACCTAATAGATGTCAAGGAGCCAAACATCAGTTAGCAAGAACATTTCCCATATTCCAGAGACAATCACAGTTCCGAAGAATCTCAAATTTTCCCTTGAAGAATATATTAGCAAGAATATATGATTAGACAAGAAACGATGTTCCATTATGTTTCTTGGAAAAGGGCTTGAAAAAGCTGGTACTTTTATGTACATTATGAAGATAAAGGTAAACATCATTTTTTCCTTTCTTGTTCAACAAAGTGTTTGATATATCAGATTTTTCTCTTATTTCCAATAAAAATAAATAATAATGTAAGATTGATCTATATGAACTACAGATGAGTTATCATCCATAGAGTGAAAAACTTAACCTAGTTTCATAGATGAAGCAAATGTTAAAAAAAACACATATCACATTCCTCCATCCACTATTCATATTGCATCAAAATGTATCATCTGTTAGTAGTATATATGCCTTTTGTAGATCTCATAGACTCAAGAATGTCATATTTAATGACCATAAGGAATTAGGAAAAATCAAAAAGTGTTTTTGATGCCATGAGACTGGAGAACAGTAAAATTCCTGATATTGTTGGTTACTCTTGAAGGAGCTCATCCATTTGATTCATTGCATGCACACATATTAAGAAATAATTTGGTGCAAGATACTACTACAGAAATAGAGGCATCAGATATAAGGAACAAGGTAGGTAATGCCTCGACCCTTTGAACAGATGTTCTTTAAAAATTAAAAAAAAATAAACTGAACTGATGAATTTAAGAATTTCACATTTTATACTTGCCATGAAAAAAGTGAGTAATATAGTTATTATGAAAAAAGTGGATATACTTACTATGTAAAAAATAAAAGTGGATAAGGTAATACAATTGATAGCAGCTCTACTGAAATAGAGTCCCAAAAATAGTTATGTGAATATTAGCCCCAAGAATTTATGTAATCTTCGTTTTCTCAATGCTGTGATTCAGATATGGCTTGCTTTCCACTGGTTTGTGTTAGAAACTTAGCTCCTATAAGTGTGTTGGAACAAACTATGAAACCTTTAATAGGTGGATCCTAGCAGGAGGTCCTCGTGGAAACTGGAGGGAAACCTGCAGAAGGGATTCTGGACCAAGTCTTCTCTCACCTGTGATCCTGTGGTCTCACACAAGCTCTCACCATGATGCCATCCAACATGAAACCCTACCCAGAATCAAGAACAATGGAGGTAATTGACCTTGGGCTTCTTATCCCCCAAACATGAGCTAAAAAGTTTTTCCTTTGCAATAGAGTAAGTCTCAGGCATTTTGTTATGGTAATGCCAAATGGACTAACATACTGACTAATATCCCAAAACTATTCCTGCTGCCTCAGAGCCCCACAAATGACTATTATATGAAGCGCCATTTGTAGAGTAAGGGCCTACAACCTATTGCACTGGCGAAACTCTTATTGTAAACATGTGCTAGTGTACATGTGATACTTTACAAGGGACTTAAAATAGGAATTACTGAATATGAAAAGCACTGAAAGCCAAATCACAAGGAATGTTTTAACAAATTTTACTATCATTTGTGACACAGTGGGCCCTACTGCTTAGATGACTGATAAATGTAGCAATAGCATAACCTGACAATCCAGGAAATGACAGAAAACAAAAATAAAAATAAACAAATTAAGGATGCAGAAAGAAACCATGTATGAGTATTTAGAGATTTCTTATTATGAATATGATGCTCTGCAGAACTCTTTTTTTTTTTTTTTTTTTTTTTTTGTGGTACCAAGAATCGAACTCAGGACCTTGCACTTGCCAAGCAGGAGCTGTGCCGCTGAGTTACATCCCTGGCCCTCCTTTGGATGATTTTTTTCTTCCTGTTTTGTCTTACGATTTGATAACTGTATTATAAAAACGAAGAAAAACCCTCAAAAGTGAACAAATTATCTTGACTATTTCACCTCTAATTCTAAATTTCTACATTTTCAAAGATTTGTCTCATTCTTAGTATAATCTTCAAACACAGCCTTTTATGGTTTTAGGAAATTACTTTCTTCCCTAATGTGGAAAAATCAATCTTTTTCATCAAAAAACTGTATTTTAAAGTCCAACAAAATGTTGTCACACACATTTATGTTAATAAATTCAAGGACTCATAATAAAAAGAAACGACCATTTAAACATGGCAATAAATTTTAAATTTATCTTGCAAAAAAATGTTTAGTAGAATAGCTTATGCTCTTATTTTCTGAATTAATATTTATAACTAAGAGCACTTCAAAACGTTGTCCATAGTTGTCTACATTTTAATCATGACTATCCAGAAGAAAATAGTAAACAATCAAAAAATAATCAAAAATGTGCTCTTGAAAATTCAACTAGAAAACAGAAAATAACTTCCTAACATAACAGCAGACATCTGCTGAGCAGAACTGAGCTCCTACAAATTTAACTATTGTATAAATAATTCATTTTACCAGTTCATAGATAAAGAAGGATTAATTTGTCATATAAATGCATATTCTGATCCATTTGTCTTTGTAGATTCATTGTTTCAGTACACTTGCATTTTATTCTCTGCTATTTGGTCAGTTGATATTTCCAGCTCTTCCACTTTAAATTTAAAATTGTTGCATTTGGTATGAGCAGCTGCAAATACTTAGTAAATATCTTTCAAGCTAATAATTCCTTACATGTATGTATACAGTCCATGAAGTCACAGGCAAAGAGTTTTCATTAGGAAAAAAAATAAAAAGGGAAATAAGAATGATCCCATGTAACTGAAAGAAAAAAGAAGGTAAAGTTTTCATGACCTTCTAAAATGGAATGTGATTGTGTCCTCCTTACCCTGTCCCCACTCATGTCCTAATATAAACAGTTGCTTCATCCAAGAAACTTCTGCCTGATTAATATGGAAACATTAGATAAACTATTCTTTAATCAAAATAATGTTTTTAAAAAGGTCACGTATCACTGTGAAATGATACTTTCCCTTTGGGCTTTCATTTGTTGATAAATTCAAACAAAAAGAGGGTAATGATGCGTTCTGTTTATAATTTTTATTATTTGTTGGAGTCACTTACTGGACCTTGGGAGGAAGGATTACAAAAAGGATTATTAATTTAATAAACGTTTTGTTTCATCCCACTTCAGAACAAAGCATCAATCCAAAGTAAACACTTAGATTATTCAACAGATTCTAAGGCTGGCCACAGTAGACTCAACACCACTCACAGATGATCATCCAGCTTTCTCTTCACCTCTCCTTACGTCTTTTGGCATTACTAAATTGGAAACAAATTCCTCTTGTTAATCTGCAGAACTGATTCGAGGAAAGCAAGATGTTACGTTATTTTTGTCATTAAACTTCAGGTAATTAACATATCACATCAAGTTTCCTTTGGACAAAAGTCTCTGCAGAGATGAAATATTTTTTTCTATACATGTAAGCTAAAAGTACCAAAAATCTATTATTTGATGATATAAAAATTAGTCTATTATTAAAATTATTCAACACTCATCCAATGACCCATAACCAAAGGCACAATACATTTTAATGTGTACACTGCATCTGTAGAAACCTTAGAAGTGCTTCATTTACTTGTTATTTAAAATAATTATCATAATGTTATCTTTCAGAAAAAAATTTTTAAATGTCTGAAATGAGACAGCAGAAAGTACCATTTTTTAAAATTCCTTCTTGATTTAGGATAGTATTTAAAAGAAATGTAAAAAAAGAAAATTCAGTTCAGTTCACAAAAATTATTAAACTTCAACCTAATATTCACACAGATATCAGACTTGTGGAGGAGGATAAATTTTCAAATGGCCCAAAAGAATGCATTTGATTTTTACAATTATGGATTTTAAGTATGGTACCTAATAAAATGTAGAATAGCAAACAACCTACAGGAAAATTATTTAAGGTTTTAAGAAGTTTCTTTATAATCTCCTGCAGCATTTCTGCTTTCTCTATAATACACTCCTTTCCCAATTCCAACAATTTCATAAGCAGTGGGATTTAATGAATATCTGGATAGAAGGCAACAGTAGCTCAGCATCCTATTGCTTATATGACAGGTTTTAAATGTCGAGGACATTCAGACGGTCATGATTCATTTATTATTTAACACTCTCTGCTTCATTTTCTTTCACAATACATGAAGCTCTACCTGCATTGCTGAAGCATTTCTTAAACAGTATTCTCTTAAAATAGACACAAGCTGGTTTTATTAGTTCACCATTCCAGATTTTTTTGCATTACACCAGAACGTAAATGACAATACTTTAACTGAGTATTGTCTTCTTAGTCATGAGAGATGTCCCATAATAGAATGACTGGACAAAAAGTCACAAAACTTCTAGAAAGCTTAAGTTAAGAAAGAGTTTCATGTAGACAGGTACTGTAATCATTTCCACAAAAGGAAGAAAAAACAAGAAAATAATTTGTATACATCTTTTTTTTTTCAAGCTGGCTAAGGTTCAACCAGTTATGACCCTTTAAATACCCCAGAGTTACATACTTCTGCAATCATTTGCTAATTGTATCTCCACTACATGGGAGAGAAACAAGCTCAGAGGCACAGTGCCTGCCTGGTAAGTGCAAGGTCCTGAGTTCAATTCCTGGTACCAAAAAAAAAAAAAAAAACTATATATATATATATATATATATATATATATATATATATATATATATGTGTGTGTGTGTGTGTGTGTGTGTGTGTGTGTGTGTATATATATATATATATATATGTGTGTGTATATAAAATTTCAAACTAAACTTCTGCTGAAGTACGTTGATGTTCAGGACAAAAGTCTCTGCGATTAAAAAAAAAAAAAGAACTAATGGAGTTTTCCAATGCTTTACTTGTAAATGGCTCTTCTTCATTCCTTCACAGAGAAACATACATCAAATGAAAACTTTAGCACATAGCCAAATAATTCAGACTAAAATGATCAAGTTGACTCACTCTAAGAAGGATTGTTTGAACTTTGTGTCCTTTATTTCCCTTTTATAGGCCAATTGAAACATCTTGACTAAAAATCACTGACATGTTAAGTTCATTGCCATTTGAAAATGTATGAGACACTGCTGGCAACCCTCCCCATTTGGTTTTAAAACCATATGGACCTCTATTTACAATTGTAAACCTGAGTTTAGGCATTCACATCTGCATCTAATATTTTGACAGTAAAAACTAACTTCACTGTATTTGAATGTCAAATGCTGACTTGAGAGCACTGCATTTTACTAAAATAAAGTAATGCCAATCTATTCTAACCTCAAAGTAATAATGCTTTATTGAATAATGGCAGTTTGTGCCTGATACCCAGAAAACAGTTAACAAAAAAAAAAAAGAAAAGAATATAACAGTTACTTTAAATCTTCAGCAACATTTTAACAATGGATGTTCTCTAATTTTCACATAATCTACTTGATAAGAAGTTTAGACAATACAAAATGTACAGTGGTTATATGTGTATGTTTATAGGCATACTTTTGCATATATGTGTACAAATTTTCTATAAATGTAAATATACATAATTCATATAAGATTTACATATGATATACATACATACAAAAGTAAGACAATCCCACTTCTACCATTGATACCATATCTTCTTAGTTTCCCTTTATTTCCTGAAGGTAAACATGGCTATCTTTCTTCATATGCATGCTTATGGGTCATGCACAAAGAACTAAATTTATGCACACCCACTCACACACACACACACATATATGTGTGTGCGTATATATATATATATGTATGTATTTAGTTTATGCATTTTATTACAAAAATGGGAACATACCACCCACAATGTTTTGCATTTTGTTTTTTCTACTTAGTATACCTTGAGGCTAATTCATTATGAATGCATATACATCTACCACATTGTTTTTAATATAAAGGGAAAATCTTAATGTTTTAAAACTTACTATAAGTTCAAACAATTTACAATGAAACAAATTAAGTGCAAAGAAAAATAAAAAGAGTGATAATGTGAGGAAGACAAGAAAAACAAGAAGTATGAGAATTATGAGCAATTACAGGGTTCAAATTGAGGGCAAAATTGTCATTTTAAATGGGTTTTTTGCAAAAGCAAAAACACAGAGCAAAAGAGGTTATCAATGTGTCCTTTCTATCACTCAAAAAACGGTTCTTCCAAGAGAGCAACATCTGATTTTCTTTAAGGATGAAAAATTATTCACTCTGTCATAAAATCTTTGTCTTAGGGTCAAAAAGCTATACCCCAATGGGCTATATATATTTTTTAGACAAAGCTAAATAATTTTAAGATAGGATTTATATTGTTTCTGAGACACGTTTGCAATAATAGTTTCTGGCACCTTATGATATAATTTTTAACTAAATTTTTGGAACATAACTGAATCCAAGAGAAAAGTTATCCCAGTGTGACTAAATACACTAAGAAATACATGAATTAAAGAAAGCAACAGCTGCTGAAATTTTACTTTCCCATCCCTAAGATACTGAAGAGAAATCGCAATTAATTGGGAAGCTGACTTCTACTTTTCAATCTGTAGTGTGATTTCTGAAACTGTGTTATTGATGACACACTCATATTCACTTAAACAGCGAACAAAGATCTACAACTGTGCTAACAACAAATTAGAAGAAATACCTGTGAATTTGTAAGGCCAGTGAATCAGCAGGAAAGGTTTATGAGCTTAGGTTAGGGTAAAAAACCCTGCATCTCCATCAGCAGATGACCACAGCAGAATTACCCACAGACTTTACTCTGCTAAGCATAACCAGCTACATACTCCATCAGTCTATTTCATTTCATTTGGATTGGTCTTTTGGTAGAATAGTTATGTTATACGGATAGGCATGCTTATGTAGCAAGATTGTCTTTTTAAGTTTTTTCCTGGGGTTTAACATGAACAAACTTTTGATTTGTGTGTCTTTGCTTTCCCTGAAGAAAAGTGGTCAGACTCAAATGAAAGTGGAGAGGCTCTCCTCATTCTGGAAGTGGAATTCCCACAGTGTAGAAAAACCACAATGAGATAGTGTAATAAAATATGGCTGTGACTTCCCATCTGTCTTCAAGAGAGTTGTTTTCTCACCAATCCTTCTGGTAAATCTGTTAGAATTGTGTATGTAAACAGCTGGAGTCTTAGATTTTAACTTTACCGTGGTGACTATATGCATTACATATTTCCTGAGAACCTAAAGTAGTATGGTTAACCTTTAAAAGACTTTAATTAACAACACAGTCCTCAACAAACATTTCCTGGAACATATGTATTTTGAGTCAAATTCTACATCCACATGGAACCCAATCTCTCCAAACCCCTGTCTCCCACTTTCCTTTTCTTTTCATGTTTTCCACCTCCCATGAACAGCAAATTTTTCAAACCATGTTCCAGGGTTTAAAATACTCCAATGTATTTTACAATGTGGATGATGGATAACTTTTTGAAATATTATAAGTAATTGTGTTTTATTTCAAAAGCCACTGCCAAAAGTAAAATCACAGGCTGGATTCCTAGCTCCCCTGGAATTCTCCTAAGAAGTGACCCCTCAAAATTCCTAAAGCCATGATATAAATATGGATTATATTTTGTGTCAAATTCAAGATGTATTTCTATTCTTGGCAAATTGTATGGACAGCATTTGGAACCTAGAGTGCATTTCCTTTTTACCATGTAATCTTTGCCCTTACAAACACACTGATAAGAAAATAGCAGAAGAACTTTGTGACATAAAGGCATAATTGACTCCATAACCTCATAAATACAAATGTGTTAGTGGAAGAGGTCATTTTTAATTTATGCATTTCATCAACATGTACAGACTTTGTCATCCTTGGTTTTCAAACAAGGTATTAAATCTGAATATTTAGTTAAGTATCTTGCAAAAACATTAAAATATGATTAATTCCTTTGAGGAAAAGACAACACAAGACAGACCTTTTTTTCTAATATATATATATATATATATATATATATATATATATATTTCATGAATAAATTAAACAAACACCATTGTAACTAAAGTTAATGGTTTAAAATTCAGATCAAAGAAATTGTTGGGAACCAAATGGATGACATTTTAAAATTTATTATTATAAATCTTGCTGAATACTTGGAAACAGAATTAATTATTCTCATTATTAAATTAAAAACTTTTATTAATTAAAAAATGTGCATCTTCTTATTCCATGAAACCATTACAACTAAAATAAAAACAAAAAACTACTCCCACAAATAATCATATGATTTTCAGTGAAAATTGAAACCAAACTCTTGGAGCATATAAAATAGTTATTATTTACTAAAGACTCATTAGGTATGGAAAAAAAGAGGCCTAACACTTAATAAAAACTCTGTAAAGTTCATAGTATAGACTTCATTTTAAAGATAAAGCCCCTGGAGTTGAGTGGCTGAGTAACAATTTTATCAGAAATTTGTAAATTTGAACTTCCCTTGACTGGCATCTCACTGATCTGATTATCCAAAGCCATGTGTGTTATGAAAAAGTTAAAAATTTATTCAATGCAAAGCTATAAAAATAGCCTTAAATACTGGATACTGTTAACTGTAATATTAGCAGTTAGCATACAGTCACTCATCCTTTAATTGTCCAAAGTAAGTTGAAACATTTAGCAACAATGAAGATCTGTAAAGCTTATTTTCAGAAAATGTAACTGCTTATTTTCAATTCAAATCATCCAAATTTTAAAGTACAGAATTCTATGATGTCTGCAGAAATTTTTAAAAATTTTATAATATTCAAACATTTTCTAGAAACCAGATGTGGACAAATAAATTTATTTTCCTCTTCTCAAATTAATATTTCCATGAGTTTACAGCACTCTGAAATAATTTAATAATAAGGATATTATTTTTATTGTTTCTTTGTATTACTGCAGTTTGAGACTATAGCATTCTTCCAACTGGAAAATATTCCAAAACATAATTATTTGTAATTACTTGTGGAGTGAAAACCTTAATTCAATGATTCAGTTCAACCAAATATATTCTTAATTCATGTTAATATACATTTACACATTAGAACAAAGGCAATACATTTTTGCACATTAGAACAAAGGCAATAAATCTCAGGTGGGTTTCCTAAGTGAGAAAACCAACCTGAAGCCTCAATAGCCTTACATAGAATTTTATGAGAAATTTAATGTTATTTCCTCCTAATTTTCATCCTGCCATTATCGTTTCAGAAACTATTATTTTTCAGATATAATCAGCTATGTGTTATAAAAACAAATAAGGAGAACAATATTTCAGTTCATACACAGCTAAGACCTGCAATCCTTACTTTTTCCTAAAAGAAAATAAACACTATCCATTGGTAAAAAGAATTATACAATGTCCCGTTTCACTCTACATCATATACAAGGATAGCATGGATTTCTGAAAAAAATTGATAGCGACACCCCAAAAGTAACAGAAAAATTTAATAATAGTATTTATGGAAGTAAACTTTGTAGTATTTGTTTTGAAAAATGCACTATATATGCGTGTATCTGTTAAAATTCACCACATAACACACAACCAAAACTTTGATGAATCAAAGCAATAATGCTTTGTTTCTGATACTGTAGGTTGAGAACTGGGGCTAAGGTCAGCTGCGAGGCCTTTTTCCTGCTTACAGCAGGGCCCACTCAGGCACCTGCAGTGCGCAGGCAGTCAAGGGCACACTCATTCATCTGACATTAGCGGGCTATGTGTTACGGTCATTATCCAGAAAGCTAGTTCATGCTTACTCATGTGGGGTTCTCCAGGGCAGCAAGCAAGAAATCAGCAGGCTTCTGAATCTCAGGCTCAGAACTCTATGATATGTTTTCAACTGCATTTTATGACACACAGGAATTTCCAGCTCCAGCCTAGATTAAGAGTGGAAGTGGACTCCTATAACCCACTGTAGTGGGAAGACCTGCAAAGTACTGTCAAATTTTTATAATATATCTTAATGTCACTGAATAGAGACTTTGTCAGAAACTGGAAAAATAATCACCCCTTACAGATATAAATGTATTAAGAACAGATTATGTCAAACTAACATTCTTCCATTTTGTACTATCAAATTAGTAGTCAAGGGAGCAGCAAAGATACAGTATTTGTATTTCAGCAGGACATTTGACGATTATTTGTTAATTTTATTTGCAAAATATACACTGAAATGCAAGTGGCATAATAGAACAGTAAGATAATTTTACAAATATTTTGAGAACTGAAATTAAAGAATACTACAGACAATTGTTTACCTGAATATTTTAGAAACCATACCAAATGATATACGAAAATACATTTTAACTGATATGTATACTTAATATTTAGATGACATCCCATTTGATTCAAAATTTAGAAATGATAATCAGAATAGAGTATAGAATTGATAATAGAAGAATCTTAAAATTAGCATATTTAGATTTTTAATCACATGTTATCATCCAAGATAAATGCCATAAATATTCTGGTGCTTTTATTTCTAATTGTTTCAATGTGTACGTGCACAACACACACAAACACATACACACACACACACATACAACACACATACAATAAATACACACAGGTTATAGTCTTCATATACTTTAATATCCTGTCACTTTTCTTACTTTTATATAAAAAACAGTTCTACACCATAAAATGTTCCTGAAAAACAACTTCTAATGACAAGCACATTTTGTGTATTGATAACTCAATTAAAAAGAGAACACTTGATAACAAGCCTAAGAATAAACCATAGGGGATTTATTCAATCAAGTTTATATGTGAAAATGTTAGGCTTATCCAAAAGCATGATAAAGTTGCTTCAGTCTGAATCAATAGACAGAGGCTGCCTTCCAGTTATAGGCACTAAAGGAACTAAGACTCTGATAAACCACCACTGTGACTATTGTTTTCTACTAATTTTTAAACTTAACTTTAAAATGAAACTATTAGACTGTCTAAAGAATAAAAGCCTAGATCGTAAGTAGAATCCATATCATGTACAGTGTGATGGCTAAGCTTAATTTCAACTTGATTGGTTTGGGAGCTCTCTTGGGTATTAGCAAAGCATAAGTCTGTACTTTTCTGGATGGTCATGGAGGCATGACCTTAGGGGCTCTACATCTGGGTTCTGGCCTCTTTGTCTCTGGCATTGATTCTCTGCTCTGGTTCTCAGCTAAAATGAAGAGAGTAGGTTTGTTCCATCACACTTGTCAGGCATGATGCTCCTGTACTGAAGCCAACCAAGCTTGGACTGAATCCTCTGAAGCCATGAACCAAATTAAACCTCTCTTCCTTAAATTTTCAATGTCAAGCATTATGACCCAGAAAGAAAACTAATATATGTGAATATTGAAGGGGAAATACGGCCAGGCATTGTCATTTTCCTACGCCCTGTACCACTATGAACTCTAAAACATTACACTCTTTAATATATCTATTTTCCAAAGTCAATTCTCACCTCCTCAAACTTTACCCATGGGAACTATTCAAGACTTGGAGGTGACAATACTTATATAGTAACTCTTGAGTCACTAAGTGTATGAAAGAATGCACAAACGAACTAGAACTAATATATAGGTTATAGAGAGGAAATTTTCTAGCTCATTATAAGAAAAAACACATACCCTATGAGATAGCAACTCCTAATAATTAAAAGGATTTGGTCAAATTGATGTTAAAAGATATGTACAGTAAGTAAAAAAATTTTACTGAGTTATTTGATGAGATAAAAAATCACCTGAAACAAAAATTAAACATTGCTTCTTAAAATATAATTATTAATATTACTTACAATGATCACATCTTTGTGTTTTAATATATTTGTCTACAATTAGCTTTCAAATATATTATCTACATTCAAAATTACACATGGATACTTCTATATAGAACAGTATTGTGATCTTTAAACAGCAACACTTCTTTAAAAAGATAAAACTTGATACACTAGCTTATATTACAATTTGAAACTTACATTTCTCAAAAAATACCATTGAGAAGTGAAAATACAACTCATAGAGTGGGAAAATATTTACAAATTGTGTCTTCTATAAGGGCCTCATGTTCAGAAAAATAAAGGCTCCTATAAAACAAGAATGAAAGAGATTAATATGCATCAGAACAGTGAGTAAGAAATCTGCAAAGATATCTCATAAAAGAGAATATCTAAAGGTTAATGAAATGCATGAAAAATGGTCAGTTACACTAGCTATCAGAAAATTGGAGATCAAACATGAAATCCGACTACAGAGAGAATGCTCAATGAAATATATGAAAAGATGAATTGCATATCAGAAAATAGTATGTCGACAGTTAAATTCTACTGTAAAGAAAATACTAAGAATCTGTATGTTAAAACAGTGAGAATGACTGGGGGATGATACAATTTGGTGCTACCACTGAGGAAAACTGTGGCAGTATCCACCAAAGTTGAAATATGCATTGCCTGTGTTCTTCCAGTGATACTCTCAGATATGTACCCACAGACATTGTGTGTTATACTTAGAAAAAGGTAAGTAAAAGAGTACTTGCAGAAACACTATTCATAAATCTTTAAAATGTAAATCATTCAAATGTTCACATTAACAGAGGAATAGGAATAGGAAAAAATAGAGTAACATACATTATAAAAATAAGTGATCTCAATTGTAATTGTAAATGCTAGAAATTGGACATACCTGTTTCAGGCTCTATAGTAATTACACATTAGTTCTTTTTGTAAATATTTAGAAACTATATGTCATAATATGTGCACTCTTGGGTCCACATTATACATCAACACAGATTTTAGAAAACAGTAAAAAAATTTTTTTTTTTTTGGAAACAGGGTCTCACTCTGCAGTTCAGCCTGGCCTTGTACTCACAACTATGTAGCTCAGGCTGGACTCAAACCCATAGTGAGCCTCCTGCCTCAGCCTCATGAATGCTGGCATTACAGGCATGCACGGCCATGCCTAGTATGAATTCATTACATTTATGTAGAAGCAAATATATTTTTGATACAGTAAAATAGCCCTTTTTTTGTTCTTCTTTACCTGAGTTTCTTAGTGGACCTATAGTTCCTTCATTCACTGAAACGAGAGAATTCAGTCTATAACAGGCAACTCATTACTGTTTATTTTCAATGATTTTAAGTCTATATACACAATGTCTTGAACATGAGGTTTCACTGAGTGGAAAAATATTTTTCAAATTCAGAAATTTCCCTTTACCTAACCAATGCATAATCTTGGAGATCAGAGCAAAATATAAACTGCTATTTTGCAGGCGAGTTGTTCTATTATCACACATGAACTCTATGGTAAGGAGGTCACATCTATTTATACTTTCTAAAACTGTTTTGTGTTTATAGAGGTTGCATGGTCTATTTTCATAGACTGCAAAATAACAATAAATAAGAGTTTAAATAACAGGAATGAAGTAAGGAGATTCAGGAAATTTTTTGGTTTTTTGTTTTTATTTTTGTTTTTTAAGATAAAACACCATTAGAATCCCTGAGAATCTAGTGCCTTCATAGTCCTAGGGTTAGGCCTAGGATAGATTGTTGGATAAGAAAAAATACAAGACATGTTGAAGAGCATGGAAAAGCTAACAGGACTTGTGTGGCACTTGACATTTGATAGTTGGGAGAGCCATGACATAGGGTCTTCCCTGCCAGCACAGAATAGCTGTGATTGAGAGAAAATGGCAACATGATACAGGCAGTGAAGTTTTGAAACAACATGTCTGATCTGCTTGAATCCAAAAGTTCCTATATATCACAGGAGGAATTTACAGAACTACTATAAGGACTGCTATAATCAGAAAGATGGCAATAGGATAAGGTTAATGAATAATACAGGCAACAGTTGCTAGGAGGACATACAGCTCACATCAGAAGAGTAGCACACAATGCCCAAGGATTAGCTAGAAGGGCCATCTCAGAAGAGACCAGAAAGTACTCAGATAGCAGTATGCAAACCATAGACTGTATCTCACTCCATCCCTCATTACCTCGAGGCCACAGAACCTTCCCTGTATCCACTGCCCTTATCCACCCAAAACTGTCATTTTATAAATGAAAAAGAAAGAAATAAACCTCATTGGAAAAGGCAAAATAACACTGACAAGAAACCTGATCTTCAGATTTACAAAACTTTTACTCTAAAACAACTTTTTTTCTTATGCCAAACAAGAATCTCTAATTTTCTCCCATCCTTATCAATCTCCTTTTCACCATGTCAGGAAAAACGGGGACACAAGATCAAGAAAAGAGATACTATAGAAAATGCTGAGTTACATTTTCCTGAACACTTCAGAAGTATTGTGTTCTAAACCCTTATCAGTAAAACATATAAATTACAGTACACTTGGGTGAATTTACTATACTAAATTCTATACTATAAATTTCCTATACTAAGTATTATAATAAATCCACCTATACTAGAGTGAGCTTGTGAGTGCTTAGAGGAAGATCTAGATCATGTATCATCTTAGACAAGGAAAACTGTTAACATCCATGAAGAAAACCTAGTAATAGGCCATGCAGACTTACTGAATAAAATCAACTCACCAGCTATATCTTAACTGACAAGGAAAGTCAAGGGTGCCAAGACAATTTAAGATGTTGGTGTATGACTCCAGTGTGATCCATTTCCTTACTGATTCTTTAGCACAAGGCAATGGCTGGATTTCTACAAGATAATGGATCTGGTATTTGATGCTAAAATCATAACTATATTTACAAGCAGATGTGTTAGAGTAACCTAAGTAATAGTTATAAACACATTGGGCATGACATAGGATTCTACATCTATGTTTAAAAATCACACAGTTTTCGGAGAGTTCATTTCAATTTGCTGAGTTTTAATTTTACCTACATACACAAAGAAGATAACCTGCATGAGAAAATCCTCTAGTATCCCTTTCACTTTCAATATTCTGTATTTTATGACACAAGTTTGGAGACCATGTGATCATTATTGGACTGGTGTATTCAGTTTAAGATGAATATAGTATATTATATTCAGGCCAAAATTGTGCCACTTCAGAAGACAGAGATCTGATATAAGGAAATATAAGAGCTAGTAATATTTATTGTTAAGAAATCATGACTAGGTTCTAGGATAACTATTTTTGAAACGTGGATATGAGGTAAGTCATTAGTTAAAAGATTAAAATTATAAAAATCATTCTTTAATTTTTTATTCAGCAATATCTTTAAATCTCCATCATATGCAAGGCACTTAGGAAATCCCAAGAAAAAAAACATGGATAAAATTGGTCTCTCATTAAAAGACATGTTTAAACGTCAGGCTGACTAAACCTTGAAAGATTGCCTAGATTATAACTGTGCTTGGGAAGATTATTTTGCCAAACATGTCTACGAAGTAGTAGTCACCAAAACTGAGGTAAGTATTACTATCATATACTCACCCCTAAAAGATTCAAAACTTATAATAAAAAACCTGCACTAATGGGTAAACTTAGTGCAATTTCTCTTTTTTAAGTATATATGAAACTGAATAAAATCTGACATTGAGAAATCTGGTTTTTATTTTAGTTTGCAGGAAGGAGATTTCACTACTTTTACCTGTTATGATTTCTGAAATTAAGAATAATATAACCTAAAACATTTAGTGTTTCAGAAAATATGGCAAATGTAGCATGCATGAATTCAGTGGGCAAAAAGGTAGGTACCTGTTTATCCTTTATGTTACTGCCAGGATAAATGGTTCCAAATATTTAGTAACTTATGTGCTGTATTAAAAACATTATGAGATCATTATTCAATATTTGTAGTAGACGACAAGGTTCCTGTGTGTCTCCAACTTGAATACATCCAGCACAGATTTATTTGGACCAAAATACTTGGAGTAGAGTTGAAAGCATGTTAAAACTTCTTACTGATTTTTGCCACTAAGCAAAACTGAGAAAGTAATACACAGAATGGATTTTAAATTCACTCTGTATCCTAGCTTTGCACTTAGTAGCAAAATTCATTGCCTTAACTCAGAGCAGTCTGTTATTTTAACATGACTGTTTCTATTTATAAAGTTACACAATCAGTTTGATTCCTTCTTCTTCCCTGTCTGAAACACAGTTTACAAAAACAAACCACACTCATTACACAAATGCATTGCCAGGAAATCTAAGTGTTCTTTTCTGGTAGAAACTAAAGACCTGCACCTTGACTTATGTCTACTCACCCTAAATTACATTTACTGTTTGTGACACTTTCTCTTGGCTAAAAAATTGTGATCTCAACTTTTACTATGTTGATTCACAGGCCATCTTTGATATTCTGACTATTCGTGCTTTGGCTTTACAAAGGTCCTATAAAAGACGGGCCACTGCACAACAGGAAGCATCCCTTGCCAAGGTCTTTGGGGAATAGAAACACATCCCCCAGAGGATCCAGGTGGCGAGACATTTGAACAAAAACTTTACACAACAGCATTTGAAAAGAAGAGAGAATAAGACAAGGCAGGCATTGGACCTCGCTCTAACTCGCCTTTCAATTAAAGGGCAGCTGGACCAACTCGATGTGCTCAAACATAGGAGGCAACACCATGGTAGTGTAACATACACGGCAACTTTCCCCACAAGTGAAATAAACCGCACACGCAGTGAGAATGACCATAAGGGTAAGACATCGGAGATCTTCTTACAACTCCTTAAAATACAAACTTTAATAAATTTATAATCACTATTTAATCAAAGCAGTAAAAATGATAGAGCAATGTCATGGCCTGTGATCCCCCAAACTCTGCAATATCTTTTCTTATGCAGAATGAATTGTAAGTAAAGCTAATACTCAGGCCACTCTATTTATTGGGATGGGAGGACTTCTTTCCTGCTGAATTCTCTACTGTTACCTTTCTGGATTTTATTTTTCCATCCTTTTAATAATCTTAGCTTGATTCACATAGAACATGCATATGTAGGGGCCAAAGAAAATGTGTTTAGCAGTGCCTGAAGGAATTCATTTTTGCCTGCCTTAAGCAGACAAAATATGATGCTATTCTTTCCTTGAATTTAAAATGAGTTGTTATCTTGAAGGCAATTTCATTCATCCAATGAAAACAGAGAAGGAAAACGAACAAAACATATTTCTGAAATCTAAGATTCTCTCACACAAATGCCTCTGACAATTTTGGGTGTGGACAGATGCTCTCTTCCGCTTTATATTCCCCATTCTGCCAATAGTCTATTGTTACAGCACAGACTTCTCCCAGGCCACATCCTGTGTGTCTTATGGAGAAGAATCATGCTGTGGAAATGAAAGGGAAGTCCTGGTCTCTGCAGGTATTCTATCGAGGCACAGGGGAAGCAAATTCACTGCACAAACCCAGGATAGCACTACATTTACCTCAGAACCCAAAAGACTTAAGTGGAAAATTACCTGAGAACTCAGGGAACTAAGATATATGTTATTGACAATTCTAAGGCTTTTTTTTCTACAAAAGCAAAGGGCAGAATATTCATTTCCAACAGTGATTAAAATGGTATGGATTAGGCAAGAAAAGATGTATTTATAGTTGTGAAAACATCATTCTTTGAAAAACTACAACTTTCACAGGAGTTACTTCTGAGTTGAATACTTGGTGTGAAGGGACATATGCTATCAAATCTCAAATAGAGAAGTAATAGCCTCTGGCAATGAATCCTTAATCACAGAAGGAAATAGTACACTTTCAAAATGATAAATTACAGTAATGAGACTATTAGAAAAATTAGAATACATGAAGTCAGAGAAGAATCAAGAAAATCTGATTTATAATTAGAGTAAGCAAATATTCTAGTTTACTTGGTATTGAAGCATTCCCAAAATAACAGATTTTAAGTGTTAAAATTTAAGCAGCCCCAGAAAAACTAGTACTGATGGTCACCATATGTGAAAACTTAACTTCCCAATCAAGTAATTTTTAAATTTAGCCTTTTGGAGATTTTTCTAGTCATGAATAACTTCCAATATATACTATCCTCACTAATTCTAAACTTCTTTGGTGAATTCACTACACATACACAAAAATGGCTGAAACTTTTAGGAATAAGCCTCTTGACAATGAAATCTCAGAATGCTCATGAATAAAGAAAAAAAAACACAAAATCTGAATCTTTAGTGCAAAATTTTAATAGCAGAAGATCTGAGATTATAGAAGTTTTGTGATAATTTGCATTAGATTTTAGAGAATGCCTCCAAAATGAATCCATATTATTAGCTATATAAATCTACTCTTTTCTTTCCTCTCTAGGGTTCCCTTGCCCGTAACTGGGGACCTGGATTAAAGGTCAATAACATTTAATGTGATTTTTGGAGTGCACTGAATATTTAAAGTGAGCATTTTGACATACTCATTATTAAAAAAAAATTAGGCCAGTCAAAGTTACACAGGACCAAATAAAATAATAGCAAACCCTTTCAAAAGTTATCAAAAAATATCCAAAACTTCAATGCAGAAGAAAAGCTATGTTTGCGCACTATTCTTTTTATTTTTATCTACTTAAATATAGAATGGAGAATCATTAAAGGCAATACTAAGTGCTTGCATCATGTTATCTGAAAGATAAAACCTGAAATAAAGTCATTCAAGGTTGGGGTGAGAGAAGTTATTAGTCAAAATTCAACAGTACAGGACTCAAAAGAGGTTTTCAAGAGCATTCCTCTCTAGCCACAGTCTTAGGCTACTTTGAGTCCCATTCATAGCACAAGCAAAGTTGAGCTCTAGGTGAGAAATCGTTACTGAGACTATTTTAGTTCAAACAGTATTATCTGAGTTTGCAAGTTGCATTTGTAGTCCACAAATCTACTACTTATTTCAATAAAGCACATGAAGCCAGGAACTTTTGAATAACACACACATAAGAATATATTTATTCAAAACTATGTATAAAGTTCTCCTTTTCTGTGATTATTAATATTATAGAAAAGAATAGCTTTATACAAAAAGTATCTGTGTTTATAATGAGTTACTACTTTGGAAAAACATAGGTTGTGTAGTCATTTTGCTATGATATAATGTTGCTTTGAATAACATTTTATATTCAGAGAATTTTAAATATATACTGTACTTTCCATTGTAACCACAATTCAGTGAAGTTGATATTCATCATCTAATCTTAAATTTGAGAAAACTGAGTAAAATCTTCAAAAGTAATAGAACACAAAAGTACTACATTTCCAATTCAAACCTTCTGACTATGACTTTAGTGACCTCTCATTGTACTACTGTTGTACTAATGTTGGAGACAACATGTCCTATTTATACTTGGATTACATGACAATAAAACACGTGCATGCATTAAATATATGTACATATTATATACATACATACATAATATATATGCAGGTGAAGTATGTGAAGATATTCATTTCCAATGAATAAATATTCAATATAGCTATTAAACTAAAAATTTAAGTCCATTTAAAGAAGTAAAAGGAGGAAACAGTAAGGCTAGAAGAAAAAGGTTGAGAAAATTATTATTTAAACTACATACGGATGCACCAATGAAAAATGTGCTATGAATCCAGAAATAGTCAAGTACATGAATTCCCTGAGCAAATATCAGTTAAGCTTTGGGCATTGCTGTGGTCTTAATATGACCTCAAAATTTGTAAGTTGATATTTATAGACCAGTGTCATAATACAGGATAAGGTCATTAAAAGTGATTCAGTCATGAGGGTACGCCATGCATGGATAGACACAGGGAATTTATGAAAAGGCAGGAGAGACTGGATTCCCTCTTTGTTTTTCTACTGTGAGCAGACTACATTCCTGCCATCAGAAGGACACAGAAACAAGGCACCAGCACATCAAAAACAATGAGATGATTGTCACCACCCACAAAAGTCCCTGGGGACTTGATTGGAAATCCAGCCTCCCAAACTGAGAGAAGTCAATTTCTCTTGTTTATAAGTTTCCCCACTTACAGTATTATAATATAGCAAAATGAATCAACAAAGAAAAACAGCAATTAAAATAACATTACAAAAACTTTATATATCGTCACTTCAAAAGGTGAGATACGAAGGTGAGATACAACTTCTAGTAATTATACAGAATTTCATGAAACAAATTTTATATACTATTCTACTAGATGTGTTCTTTCCCATTTTTCTTTTCTTTTTATGATTCTAAATTTTTATTTGCATATTTTAAAAAATCTTGCCTATTGTGTAATTACCTTTTTAATTCTATTAATTGTACTAAATTACTGTTTCAAATAAATATAGGGCCTAAATCAATGATTATAAACTGGGGGCAATTCCCCCACATGAGATATTTATGTTTATCAGGAGACGTTTTGATTGTCACAACTGGAGAGGGAAAATCTCTTTCAGATATAATAAAAGGTATGCGTTTGAAAATCTGCATTAAAATAATTTTTGATATTTCTAGCCAGAATTAACTAGGAATTTAATGTTAAAAAATATAGTGAAGGTAGATTCCTAGAGTCTAGTTGTTGCAAGTTTATTTTCTATAATGGCTGTAATTTTAAGATAATCTAATGTACATATATGTGTATGTGTAATTATATGCACACACTGACACACACTGCCTCATGAATATGAAGTATGTAAAAAATATTTGGTGATAAACTAATTGACTGGATAAATGGTTAATAAAGACAGTAAAAGATATATAGAATCCATGGTAGAGACTAGAAATGGTAATTGGAAGGACTTAGACTCACAGAATAAGCAGTCTGTTGTAGAATACAATAGGTCTAGCTGCAGTCAGAGGAAAATAGCTAAGAAACATATTGTTGATGATAAATCACGTGTTCTATGGAAGAAGGTACCATAGTGTGAATATCAAAATGCTAGCTAATAGAAGGAAGAAACAGCTGTAAAACATAGATAGTTCAAAGGGGAAAGTAAAACAGAATTCAAAAAATATATCGGTCAAAATAGTAATAACATAAAAGTTCTGGCAAAAATAGTGCTGTAGAAATTCAATAAATTGTTCAAAACAGGTACTGTGAAGTTATACAAAAACGTGAGAATTCAGTGACAACAAAGAAAAATACATAATCTGTGAATGAATTAAAAAGTGAGAGGTTTAACTTGAGGAAAACTGTGTAACAAACAATATTTCATAGAGAAGTAGAACCTAGATATAGCTTAGTCATTAGACTAAAGACTAATGAAGTTATAAGTAACAAGAAGTTATAAATGCAAGAAATTCATCTCTCATTTGCAAAAAGATTGTTCTTTGCATTGTTCTTTATATTCACTTAAAACATTCTGAAAGAACTGTAATACGAGTTGTCCCTTTCAGTACCGGTGGTGGGTTTTTTGGTGAACAATTCACACAAGTCCTCTTAGGCCCTGTTGGGACCAATTTCCGATGGGCTGACAGTAGTTAAATGTGATCTCTAGGCCAAGAGAGTGAACCTTCCCTTAAGCAACTATGCAATTACTCATTTAGCAATATCTAGGAGCCAGCAAATGCCTCCTTCCTACTGTGACACTTCGTTCCACCCTCTATCTTTAAACTTCTTTTCTAATACTCAGACCTTAACTGCTCTGATCTTTGTGGTTCCATCACTGATAAGAGTTTCCAGGACCCACAAGAGAAGATGACTAAAACAAAGTACCAAAAAAAGTAGAAGAGTGAGTGCTGGACCAGGAAAGGGAAGTGCTTTCAGGATGTGAGTCTGGATCAGCAGGTTAGAACAGGGGTACAGTGTGGTTAGCGACATCACCAAGTTGAGTCAGGAGAGTACCCTAAGTGTCTTGTATCATACATTAGTGCATATGGGCTTGATGTACTTTTATAAAACTGAGCTAACTAAAAGATCTTTTCTCTCTACAATCTAGAAATTAAGGTCTTATATTAATATTTTGTTTGTAAAGATACATCTCTATTAATCAAGACAAAACAATGACAACTTGGAAGACTCTTCTGAGTAATGTAGAATATTTTTAATGTGGTACATTTTGGACTTACCTTGAACACAATTGGTCTCTGGATAACTAAATCCTGACTCCCAGTTCACTAAATTGTTTCCCTTAATTCCTAGATACACAGATAGATTACATTTCCTGGCCTCTCTTTCCATTAAGTAGTTCTGACCAATGGAACTAAGAAGTAATCAGATATCTAAGACTCTTACACAATGTCCTTTTATTTATTTATTTTCTCTCACTGATGGCTGGTTAGAGATGGAATAGTAAGACAACAAGATGGGAAGACACTGGTTTCCTGGGTTCATATACATGCGCAAAAGCAGCTGTGCAGTAACACAGAGACCAACACCACACCTGTGTTTCAAAAAAAAATTTTAACATTTTAAAAAATGGTCAAAAGGCCAGATTTATGCTATTTTTGTTTGTCAACCCCTGATCATATGGGACCATTCAAAAAGTGAAGAATGTATTTTTCATATGTTAAGTCTCTAACATCTATGGTTTAATCTATTATTGAAGATAACATTAGTACTAATGATATTAGTACAATGTCATTATGATAGCAGATAAAATCTATTTTACTGCATTTGATTATGAAAAATTATGGACCTGAATATCTCAAGTTTTCAAAGTTTTATGAAAGAATTCCTTATATTGTCAAGACATGTTGAAAACTTGTTTCATGGACTTGTAGGGGCTTTCTGAATGAACACTATATCATGTTTTTTGCTCAGAAAATGGTAAATATTTGCCTTGGATTTCTCATCTGGTGATTCTTTTTCCTCCAGTAAGAACTGCAAAACTTCTAAACAAATTATTCCATGATTTGCAATGGGGAAGTCCTGCCATGTAACCAATTAGAAAACTCTCCCACAGATATCAAATTTCTATCCCCATCTCAGTAATCCAAAGAAAAACACATTTTAAAGCAAAAATGAAGCCACAGTGAGAGCTGGGGAAAAGGAGGAATTCCAAATGAAATTTGTCAAAGATTAATTCAGTACTCCTGGCAAGAATCCATAACTGTCTTTATTTTCCTATCACATGACTTAGTATCCACAGAAAGAGTAAAAGGCAACTATGCTTTTGAATATTATTCATACAGAGTAATGAATCCAGAGACAGAATGAGACTGAGAAAACAAGGATAAAGAAAAAGAACCAGGCTGGAAATTGAGCTCCACCTCACCATCTCCCTGAATTCAGTTCCTATAACTGGAATAATAATAAACAGGGTATAGCATTCAGCTCATGGCAAATACTCAAAAAGTGTTCGGGATAATCATTAGATTTAAGTGCAATTTGTTGCCGAATTGCCAAATTATCATTTCAACAAAACCATACAATTTTGCACAAGTAAAATGTATTTATTCTTTAAGACATAGAACTTGTGACGATAGAGTTCTCCATTTTCTGGTTTTTACACATTTGATTTCATCATTATCTTTCTGAAATATAGACTTAACTACATCCCTTTGGCACTTAGCATTTGCACTGATGCACATTCCTATGGCTGGGGGAAAGGACCCGATGTGTACAACCTAAAGAAGAAAAGATGTGTTTCATCTCACATCCATGATCTTCTGGCTCCAAAACAGAAACATCATGGTAGAATGGCATGGTGGAGCAAGGCTGCTCACTTTATGGCAGCAGAAAAGCAGAACACAGGGGAAGAGCTCCAGCAAGAGGCATGCCCTCTAAAGTCATGCCCCCAGCAACCCACATCATTCACCGGTCCCCACCTCCTAACAACACATTCAGCTATGGACATCAGCAGGGCAATCCACTAATGAGTATAACACCCACGTGTTCCAATCACCTCTCCAGAAGTGTCACAATCCAGTCAGGCTGACAATAACTGACTCGGCATTGTTTGCCTGTTCTATACTGAATCTACACCCCTCATTGTGGCATTTGATGTCCATCTTTCAGCTACCTAAAATCACCCCATGTCTCTTGTCACATTCTACATTCTAGAATTGGTGAATAGTGTGCAGTATTATGAAAAACAAACAAACAAACAAAAACAGTATTTTCACTTTGGTGAATGCTATTCTCATATTTATCAGCAAAATCAAATTTATTCTTGAGAATATGATGAAATGTTACTTCCCCCATGAATAGAAAAATAATCACTGCCACCTTTGTTGTACTATTTAACACTATTCATGTGCTAAATATTATATACCTTTATACTGCTATAATACTAGCAGGTAATAAACGTTGACTACTAACTATGTATACTCTATTGACTTACAGTTTTTATTCAATTTCTCTTTTAAATTTCATAGTTTATATTAATTTCAAACTAGTTTACGTTATGGTCTTCATTTTACAGATGAAGAAACTGAGATTTAAATGATCAAGGTAGTAAACATTGGAGCTTTCCAAACAACCATGGTGACCTTGTAGATGTCAAATGCTACGGAAATTATGAAGACAAGAGGTAAACATTAACCAAGAAGATATGGCTTTTCAGAAGCCATTGGTAAACTCGAGTGAAACAAAAAGAAGCCAGAGATAAAGAAAAGTAAAACAAATGCAAAATTCAGCATAATGGCGATGAAAATTAACTACTTTCCAAAAAATATGTCTCTAAATTTGGAAACACAGATTGATTCTCTAAAATAGGAGGAAGAAAACTGCCAGTTTTATTTTTACTACGACTTTAAATAAAGGAAATCTAAGTGCGATTAGAAGTTGGTTCTACATATTGCTTTTCAGCTTGGTTTGATTAAGTTTTCTTGGGTATATCTCACAATGTCTGGAGATATTTTTGCTTGTTACAGCTGGAGAATGTCATTGATATGTGTGTTGAAAAAAGGAAAGGTATTTCTATATATCTTACAATGCTTAGAACAGTTGCTACCCTTGCCCTCAACACAGAATTATCAAGTGTTAGTATCACTGGCACCAATATTGAAAAGTTCTGGTCCAAATATCCACTGGAGAGGTAGAATTTGAACGTAGAAAAGAAAAGAGATAAAATCAGAATGGAAAGAGAGAATAGATATTAAAAGTTTACGTTTGTTCTTATGTCCTTTAATTTTTACAGATAACAGAGACTGCAGTGCAGAGACTTCACATGATTTATCTTTTAGAACATAGGAACAGTTTAATTCAAATCTTTAAGCTCCTACTATGATGTTCTTTTAATTATGCCACCCAATAAAATGGATTTAAAACTGACTAAATACAATTGTTGGTAATGTGAGAGTATAGATACCAACATAGAACAACTATTTTGCTAAGTAATGATGAATGACCTATCTTTTAATTTTATGTTGTCATAAACAATATATTGATCACTTTCTGTTAAAAGAAAGAATGATAGCTATGATATTGGAAAGAAATAGCATAATGTGTTTATCAAGTTGGCAATAAATATATACACAGGGTTGATGCACAGAACAATACATTGTGTTTCCAATAAATTTAACACGTAGAAATGATATAGAGATTTTTAATAACTTTGTAGTTTAAAGAATGAGATATACATCTTTAAAGACTTTATAAATCACAAGGTAAAGTAACACACAACAGTATCAGACTGTAATATTTCTACCAATTGTTACTCAAGGGCCACAGATGTTATAATCACCAAATACTGAGCTTTCTGCCAGGACAGAAAAGGTTAAAATTCAACCATTATTACAACATTTTCATAACATAGGTAACACCAGGTGAAAACAATTAAAACAGACATAAAAAAATTTTAGCTGTGAAGGCTGAAGTATAGCTATAAAAAGGAATAATCATGTTTCTTTAAATGCAAATAACTAGATGTGCAAGCACAGCAGAAACAGGCAAGGAAGGCAGAATCATCCAGGGACCTGAGAGCTGACCCCTGCAGCTGTAGGTCTGGTCAGCTCTGAAAGAGCCTACCAGAGGAGCAAGACAACCGCAGTGTTCACAGTTCTCTGCAATCAGGCAACCTCTCCAAAAGGAAACAGCTGGAAGTCAGAGCCAGAGATACACTCTGTTGACATCTGCTGCTATATTTCTATTGTGGGGTTCCTCTTATTTATTTCTGTTACTCATACAATTCAGTAGAGTTCACGTGTCAATTTAATGGTCTTCTCCTGATAATTCTTGGCATTTGGACACAACTGATGACTTATTTACAGCTTGCTAGCAACGTTAATCTAACACGTAAAATAAGTCTCACAGTTTCATACAGAAACCAAGTCCATTCCCAGCTCTCCTTCCCGCTCCAAGACTCCAGCAGAATTCGGTATTGTAGCAATTGAGTTTTGTATCTATACAGCTTTGCTCTGAGTCTCAATGCTACCCCACTATAACATGCAGATATTGTGAAGTAATTTAACCTTTTAGACCTCAGTTTCTAGTATATGTGCTGCTGAAGTGAGCACTAGACCTCAGTTTCTTTATCTGTAAAATGGAAATAATAACAATGCCTATATCATTAGGCTATTATGAAGACTGAATGAGATACTTCAGGAACGTTTGGCCCACTACCCAGCATACAGTAAGCGTCTACAAACATCAGTTAGTATTAAATTCTCCTCAGCAACAAATTCTCCTATATACCAATGCCAATATAATTTTGGGTCATTCTTAAACAACAAAGCCCCCATTGTATACCTAATGAAGTTTGTTTCCACTGATAATCGCCATATTTCACACATATTATTGGTCCATTGTAATAGTTTATTCAACAGGTGTTCTTAATTGCAAACCTCTCCTTAAAAGAATAATTTTTCTCTCTGTACCTGAGTCTTATCTGCCCATTAAATTCCAACGACACCAAGTGTTTTCTGAATGTTCCATTCCAATAAAATTCTCTCAGCCATAAAGATCATCCTCACTAGTAATACTATTTATGTGATATGATTGTCTATATTAGTAATTGTGTCTAATTAGACAACTTAGCAAATTCTTTTGAGTATCTTGGGCTCTCAAAGTGTTAGTCCTAGCTCTTTGTGTGACTGCCCTTACAACTCATAAAGTAGGAAGAGTGAATGAACATTCATATTAACATGGACATAAATACTAACTTTTTCAAGAAGTCTCTCCATGTCTCTGTAGGATATAAACTCCCTTTCCTCATACAATTCAGGAGAGTTCATGTGTCCTCTAACTGCCACAGCAACTTCTTTATATTTTGACTTTTGAAATACATCTTCAAGCCGGGAGTGGTGGTACACGCCTTTAATCTCAGCACTCTGGAGGCTCAGGTAGGAGGAACGTTGTGAGTTCGAAGACAGCTTGGGCTACAACACGAGTGCAAGGCCTGCCTGAGCTACACAGTGCGATCCTGCCTCAAAAAACCAGGGCCGGGAGTTTGGCTCAGTGACTTAACCACCTGTCTGACAGGTGCGAGGTTGTGAGTTCAAACTGTGGTGCTGCAAAAAAAAAAAAAAAAAAAAAAAATCTTCAAAAATTTGGGTAGATTTGGAGGTTAGGATGACACTGGGGAAATTACTGTCATGATAATCAGAAAGAAAAAGTGTGAAATGATAAAGAAAAACAAGGCCTGGTGGGACAAACCTGGATTTAAATTCTACATTTTGATTTTATTTATTACCCATCTCTAATGAATGACTCCTACTTTCTCTATGCCTCATTTATTTCTTGGAGAACAAAATGAGAAACTTTCTATAAAATACATGGCAGGTACTTGAAAATAATTGTTTTCTATAGTAACATTTAAAAAAAAATAAACTTGAGTATGTACAGGTAACCCGAGAGGAAAGGCTGAATGGGAAAGGACTTGGCAATAGCATAGGTATGAAGAGCTACAGATCAATCAGGAGTAGAGAAGTAAAGGCCAAGAAAATATTCTCAGTAGTTGGCATGGCCAAGGAACTATCACGAAAAGGGCTATCTGATGCATATATGTTTGCTGGGCTATGAAAAAACAGATCCTTCTTTCTTAACCTTAAACTATTGATTCTTATGTAGAGGTTCCAAAGCAAAGCAACTCTGTTACACCTCATTTGGGTGAATGTCCAGGAAGAAGGAAAAAGCAAATGCAGGGAGAGATTAGAAAATTCAAGATAAGGAATCAGAATAAGATAGAGCTAAGTACCACACAAGCCCTTAACATATTATGATGCAGTTTCCAATGATATGTGACCTGGAACTGAGAACTGGTGTCTATTTAGGGCAGTGGAACTGAACAGTGTGAAGAACCAGACACACTCAGGAAATAGACATATGGGACCTGATAGGTTAGGCAGTTGGAGGTACAGGAAGAAGAGGAGATGACAATAAATGGGGTACTAGAATGCTTACGTGAAGAAACTCTCAGACATGAGAAGTAACTACAGTGTTTTGATTCATCAGCATGGTGAGTGTGTTGGATGGATGGTTGTGAAAATACACAGAAGACAGGATACTAATTTGGATCAAGTGAAATGATTGGTAGAAAACAACTAGTACCAAGAGATAAGAATGCTTCTGAAAGGAATAAATACAAGTCATGATATAGAAATAAAATCTCTAGTTTCTAGCAACATATGGGATATAAGATGATTATGAATATCATCAGGTGTCAGCCTAAGAATTCAAAACTAGATGACTGGAATGATGACATTTGCCCTAATTAACAAGCACAGGATAGGAAGTGGCGGAGCTGAAGATATATTCTGGCACTGTCATGCAATATAGGTTTTAAGTGGTATGAAAATAAAGTGAGAAACTCTCACACTAAACCTAAAGACTGTTTGAGACAATGATAGACTACTTCAAGTAAATGTTTTTTAATGACAGCAGTTTATTGTGGGTACCATCTACAGTCTATTTTCCCTTAGAAATAGAACCCATAATTTTTACCTGGGTATATGGCTGCCTATAGTAAACAATGCATTTTCTAGTCTCTACTGTAGCTAGGCATAAGGCCTTAAAACTTTAGGTAGGCTGATAAAATGTCAAAATATTTAGTGAAATACAATGTATATTTTTTAACTGAGTAAAAATCATCCATCTACTGAACACTGAGAGATAGAAGCCCCAAATGGATGATGGTGGGTAAAACAAAAAAACAAAACAAAACAAAACAAACTTGGCTCCCTGATTATTTCCTGAAGTCACACATTTAGCCATTCACTGTTTATCTCCTGGTTTAAAAACTAAATTCTTACCATGTCTTTTATTTCATGTCGAGTTTTCTACTGTTTGCAACCCCTCTAAGTCTCTCTAACTACTTGATCATTTTTACTATTTTCTTCACTTCTTTTTCATTTGCCCAAAGGTTAAAAAGAAGTCTCTAAAAAGAGTGCATTTTAACATGCAGAAATATTCCAAGATGCTGACTAGGCATTCTTTACATTTGTTTGGAAAAGTGTTTAATTTGATAAGTGCCATGGTAAAAAGATTTATATTTAAATATAAATATAACTGTGCTTGCCACAGAGTGATATTGGAATGCTGGATGTTTGACTGATGTTTGCTAACCAAAGCGATCAACAAAATGCTATTGCAAATAGTACTCTTAGTGGTCAAGTCTTAAACTAAGGCCATTTAGCTAAGTAGAAGTTTGACTAAACCTACGGAAATGACAACCATATCCAGCAGTGGAAATGGGTCTCTCCATTCTTTCCATTGGATCCAGTGGACAAGTCATTATGGGTACAAAGAGCATTAGAATACAGTTGGAGGGTGTGCATATTTAATTATTTGCAGAAAACTGATGCTTTAAATGTTTTGTTGTTCATTTATGCTTCCCTGCTTTCATTCTGAGTTGCTCACATTGTACTGACAATTGTTAACTATAACCATATTTACTGTTAACTGCATTTCTTAATTAGGTAAACTTTGTTAGAGTTAGAACTTTTAAAAACCATCTGTTTCAAACTCCTTTTTAATAAGTGAAATGGTCCAAAAGGAAAAAAAAATTAATTCTTTCTCAGAACTGACTGCATATCCATTGATCCATTCATTCTTGCATTCACTTGTTTCATTAGTATTTAATTTTTGTTAAGTGTAAAGTGTTGGTGGAAGCACCCAGAGCACAGAGTAAGACATGGAGCCTACCTTCTATATATTCTCAAAATAGTGGATATAGAAAGACATTATCCATGTAATTAAAATATACAATCATGAATATTGGTGGTATACATATTTCTGTAGACAAACAGTCATTACAAAGGAAAAGGAAGAGAGATACAGCAAAGACTTTATGAACAAATTTGCATTTGGGTTGAAGCTTAAAGATCTGGACAGGTGAAGATCAAATAAGAATTTCAGACAAAAGGAATGGGCTTTCTTTTGCACTTGCAGAGTTAATTTCTCCATGTGTAGAAATTTTTCCTCACTTAAAGTATTTTTAAGTTACATTTGAAAAGGCAAGTAAAATCAAAACATTTCCTTAAGAAGCCAGAGCAAGAATGGCGACATCGCAGTTAATGTCTCATTAAAAAGTGATGCATTATCAAAGTATAGAAGGAGCCCAGGAAAGCCCTTAGCTGCAGGGCAGACTAGCACTTTGCATCTGGAGCAAGCAACAGTAATATGGCTCAGCAACAAACAACTATGAGCTAATGCTCACAGAATATTATACACCAAATGCCTGAAGATGTCAGTAATAAGTGAAACAGTAAGGTTTCAATTTATATGTGAAAATCCAGACAAATGTGCAATATCAAGAAAAATATTTACTTTCCTTCATATAATAATGAATTGAGCACTCTAGGATACAAATGCTCTAATATGAATGCTTTCAAATGACTTTTAGAGAAAAGTCAGTAGAAGTTTTTACAACTTAATCTCCTTTTGCATGCAATATATATATATATACACACACATATATACAATATATATACACATACATGTTATATAACGTATATTATATATGAGTAGATCTATTTTTTCTCATATTCACGAGTGTTATCAGTGATAGAATAATATCTAGGACTAACTATATCAATAAGTAATTAAGTACCAATAAGTACACTATGTAATTTTAATATGTGCATTTCACAGAATTTTGTTCATGACTTTTGCCAGTATACACTAAAAATATAATATTTATATAAGCCAAATTTCCAGCTTTTCAGTTACTCTACCTCCTACTGTCTTACACTTGTATCCCTCTATTAGTCCCCATTTCACAACATGCTTTGTGGTCCACCTAAAAGGAAATTTGCATTTTAGTTATGTAAGTCTGTAGCTACTAACCTTGCTGTCTTCTTTCTCCTTGGCTTTTCCTTGGAGGGATTTCTTCTCTCCAAATTCACAGGTTGATTTTAATGCAAGCTGACAAGAAAGCATTGAGCTCTCTGCTTCAGCAAGTTCCAGAGGTCCTGAAGAATAATTCTGCGATGCAGTAGTGCCAAGATTTGGTATCAGAAGAGCAGTGTGAAGAGGCTTTGACCCAACAGCTGGCTGCCTCAGTTTTGAGGCAACCCCAAGTACAGGCATGGCTTCTATAAAAGTGTCTTTTTGCTGCCAAAGAAAATGCTTCTAACCTCAGTCTGGTAGACTCCAACTTTAGTATTTCCAGAACAAATACTTTAAACAAAACTAAGAGTCATTCTGATTTAAAAAAAAAAAGCCAATAATATAACTTTCAGGAAGAAGTAAAACTTCTCTTCATCTTCAGTCAAGTATCTTTTATTCTTGCAGGCTAGGATGTTCTCTTATTATCATGTTCTGTCTCTCTTTCTTTCCCCTTTCTCCTGTATCCTCTCCCCTCTCCCCTCTCTTCCTCACTCGCCTTTCTCTCTTCCCTTTCCTCCCCTTCCTTCTTCCCTCCCTCCCTTTCTTTTTTTATTCTGTGACTCAGTGTCTATGTAATACTAAATACTCCTCTAGGGAGTAATTTTTTTGCAAGGTAAATGCAACAAAGCTCCTTCGCTAGGATTAAACAGTTCCAGTTTTGCCTTTTCTCCTCATTACAGTAGTCTGGAGTCTGAGCTTAGAGAGTAAATAAAAAGGACAACAAAAGGAAAAGCCCTCAATTCAAGCGTCAAAGAAGCCAAAAGACCACAATAGTGTAAGGACAGGAGTTCTTCCTGACTTCAGAAATAACCAGCCTGTATTCTCTTTTTAAAGAAAATCATATTTCCCCCAATTTAAAAAAAAAATAGAAGAAGAATGGACATGCTAATAGCCAAAACAAACAGCTGTTGGAAGAACTTTTAGCCCGGAAACAATTTCAGCAATGAAGCTGTTTGTCTGATTTCCAGCTATTTTTCACTACTGACAACTCAGAGCCATGGTGTTCACTCTGTTTCATCCCATGAAACAAGATTAAATTCATGCAATAGTAAGCAGACTAGCTAAAGCAACTAAGTTAGAAGACCATGCCTGCCTAGGTTAAGAAATACAGTAAACAGTAATCAAGGCTCTAAATATATTGTTGTTGCTAAATGTCATAATGATGATAAAATATTCATACTAATATTTACATAGAATGGATTACATGGCAGTTCCTGGACTAAGCACATAATGCACTATCACATATAAGCATTGCAATAACTCAAAAGTATAGGAACAATTGTCTTCTCCTCGTTGTAAGAAGTAGGATTTTGATTCAGATACACTGAATAAGGTAAACAAAGTCTGCAGCAAGTAAGTGGAGACTTTTCATTCTAATAACTAGCTTTAAAAATAATTTAAAATGACGTTGCTATTCAAGATAAAATTCAACTTAAAATTCTAAGCTTCTAAAAATGTGCAAATATATATTCAATGACAATGAATGACACTAATCTCATTCATAACATACTTTACTTTATCATGCTCCATTTCTGGTAAAACCACATCAGGAGCAACTTTTTAAGATAATATCTGATGCACATGAATTATTATCTTCAAAATTGTTGCACAGAAAGCCGCGCGTTGTGGCACACACCTTTAATCCCAGCACTTGGGAGGCTGAGGTAGGCGGAGCTTTGTGAGTATGAGGCCAATTTGGGTTACAATGTGAGCAAGGCCTGCCTGAACTACATAATGCAACCCAGCCTCAAAAAAAATTAGGGCCTGGAGTTTGACTCAGTGGCTTAAGCACCTGTCTGCCAGGTGTGAGGTTGTGAGTTCAATCCCTGGTGAAGGAAAAAAAAAAAAAAGAAAAAAAGAAAAGAAAAGAAAAAGAAAATTGTTGCACAGAGAAAATTAAAGCGGAAAAAAAATTTATTAGTAAAAATCAAACATGGGTGATAGAATTGAGAATTTAATAGCAATTTCCTCTTTAACAGCAGTTGTATTTCATGTGTTTGTTTCTATTTAAGAATTACACAAGATAAATTTACTCCTGTTTTAATCTATTCAGAAAATCAATAAGAGTCATCAAATATAGTAAGAATCAGTAAAAGCACAACCAAAGCTCCTAGAAAAATAATTGGATTCTTAATAAAAAAATACACAATAAATTTTGCTCATTATCAAAACCATGATCATTAGTGTGAAAATGTCTCATAGTAAAGGAATGATATTCTTTGGCCTACTAATTATGACTCTATAAATTATTACATACCTTTACATAACGAGACATAATTTATAGATGAATGAACCAGTAACTATAGTAAAATAAATGTTTTTGCTCATGCAGCATAAAAGAAATTCTAGTTCAAGTTACAAATTTTGCAGACATTTCGAAAAGTAACCCAGAGAGCTTTACAAAATGGGATAATAAGAAACAAATATAACACTAGTGGTGATAGAGAAATGAAACGAATTCTTGGAAGAAGTCACTTTGTAATTTACAAAATGTTCAATACAATGTAACTTCCACACAAATACATTGTTCCTAAAATGAGGATCCATTTATATAACGAGATACTTGCATCTTCACACTGCAAACAAAATGTCATACAACTTGCAATAAAAGTGGATTCTAAGAAGACCATTCAAAACAGGCGATTTGGGGAGTGGATCACTAGCAAAAATAGCATTGGTACCTTGGAAGACAATTTGGACCACCCAAGAGTGCAGCCAGCTTAGAATTTATTTATTTTTAAATGAGTACAAATGCTGTTGACACTTTAATAAGAAATGGTAGAAAAATACAGATAGGAGACAAACTATGAGACAACCGGCTTGCTGTTGATCTGGAGAGAAGATCAGTGCCACTTGCAAATACATAAGAACTTCAAAACTAGAGGTGAGCCCATTACAAATGAGGTCCAGCTACAGGCACTTGTTTTGTCTTATTTTAATTTCTTTAAAGCTAGCATGGCTTTAAAGCTAACATGGCTTCATGTAAAGTTATAAAACTTTTTCATTATTACAAAATAGTTGACGTATTTACCAATTGTAAATGAGCAATTAAAATACTTATTAGCATTTTAGGAACATATCAGAGTAAAACATAGTACAATACCTAGAATATTTAAAATTAAAAAAAAACTGTTCCTAGTCAATAAGATAGTTTTTCACATTGAAATGTCTTTAGTATATTGTCTAATATAATTTCATTATGAATGAAATACAGAGTTGAAATTGTAACCACCATCAACCATGCAATACTCATGCAATAGTATTTACCAACAAAAACAAATTAACTTATAGAAAATTCACTGTATGTCTCAATTCACTCTGATCTCAATTCATCCTAAAAGAACATCACAATTTTGAGGACGAGAAGACAGTCACTGAGCTGTTAAGTAATTAGTTTAAGGTCATAGTTGCTATGCACAGTATAATAGAAAAGTTTGAAATGAGATTTCTCAAACTGAATTCAACAAACCACCGGCTGGAGTGCTAGTGAAATACATAGTTTACTGGCTTCATCCTGAACCCAGAGTAAGAATCACAAGGGAGAGGTCTGGGAATCATATTTACATGAACTGATTCTCTTATATACTAGAATTTAAGATCTGTATTTTATAAAATTGAAGTTTGATAATTCAGAGAACAACTACCTGAATTGTACCCATAATCAAATACCTGCTTCCTTAACTAACAGCTGTTTGAATTTGAATGCACAGATCAAAGTAAAAGGATAGAGAATATCAAATACTAACAAAAGTAGACTTTTAAGTAAGAAATATTAACACGTGTAAAAAAAGGATTCTCCACATTGAGTAAACGATTTTAAACATATGTGACATTAACGATAAGTCTCCAAAATATACAAACCAAAATCTGGTAATATTGTTAAAAGACAGTGTAGAGACAACTAAATGGTGCTAAAACCTTTGAAGAGTGTGAGTTTATGCCCTGATAGCAACCTGAAAGCCACGTCGGCACATGTTCATGGATACTGGCAGAAGATGTTAGACCCTTCTATTAGATACCGCTCGCAGTTTATTATTCACAGCAATCGCAGTGGCTAGAATGCCATCAATTTTGTGATAGTTCCCCAAAATCTAGTTTGTACAACGTAATGTGACAAGGACCAGTTATGACTGATCATGCATTGGTTTAAAATACAGAAAAGTTATTTTGAGGGTAGAAAAGGAAAAGTCTTTTATGACACTTGTAAACAAACCTTTCTCACCTTTTTTGCAAAACACAGGCATCTGCTTCATTATATTGGACAGCCAGTCATGCTTTGCTCCAGAAAGACACATCATTTCTATTTTCACGATCTTTCTTATGTTCTTACCTTTCTGTTACCATACACTTTCTTCTACATGTATAAAATTACTTATTTTCTGTCAATTATATTCTAAAAAGAGAAATAATGATTAAAAATGAACAATTTCCATTTCTTTTGCTATGTTTTCCTTTGTAGAACTGCATATTTCCACTGAGAATTATTTTCCTTCTCCCTAAATTACTTTCTACAGCAATTCTTTTATTACACATTTGCCAGAGGTTAACTGGCTCAGCTTTTCTTTTTGGGTGAAAAAGAGTTTATCTGGCATTCAGTTTTGATAGGAATTTTTTCTGGGCATAGAATTCTAAGTTGATGATTTTTCTTCCTTAGCAAAATTCTTAGTTACTGTTTTTTCACTTATATAGTTTTGAGACGTGTATTGAAGGGCTGATACATGTCCATCTCTGCCGTGGCTATTTCATCTAATTCCTCTTAATATTTTCTAAGACTCATTTTTATAGCAAATCAAATTTTATTTTTGTTTGTGTTTTGTGTTCGCTGGTCTCCTTTATATTTTCATCATATTTGGGAACTTTTAGACAGTATTTCCTAAAATATTAAATATTATCTGCCTCCAGCATTTTTCTGAACCTCCAATTACACATTTGTTGGACCATCTAATTTGTAACAGACATTACTAGTTCTCCTACATTTTTTTAAAAAAACATATTACTGTTTTTGTTTCACTTTGCTTTCAATTAATTTCTGCCATTTTTTCAAGTTCACTAACTTTTAATTTCATAGTGTTTAATCTTTCCTGTTTTTTATAATTTCCTCATCATATTTATGATTTATTCTACTTTCTTAAATATACAAAGAGTCCCTATAACTCTTTAAACACCCATATCTTGTACTTTTGTCATCTCTAATATTTTGAAATATATTCTTATGGATTTTTTTCTCCTGAGTATGAGTCATGTATTATACATGCCTGGTAAACTTTTACTGGGTAGAAGGCATTTTGAATTTATAACCTGTTGTATAATGGATGCAGAGTAGTGCTTGAATTGATAATGACATACAGTTAAGCTGCCTTTGAGATTTTCTTTTAACTTGTATTAAGGAAAGGTTAGGCTTTGTTGAGAGTTAATTTGACACCTCATATAAAGAAATATGCTTTTATAGCAGACTATTTGAGTTCTCCACTCCTATCCTGCACTCTTGATACTGATGCTAAAAAGTAAGACTGCAAGATCATAGACTTCCTCTATGACGGTTTTTCTTTTGGGTACCATAGACCTGTTGATGTATATTATCTAATTGCTGAATAATACTGTTTTATAGACTCATATTTAGTTTCAAGTGTATAAGGATGGGGGAATAAATCCTATTAGTAAATAATAGTTACAACTATAAAGAAAAAGTCAAATTTTTAATTGCTTTCCTCCAACCCATCTTTCAAAAACATGGAGTGTTATTAGTTTCACATTAGTTCTCAAGAACCTACTTTTCTAAAAAATTATCCTTCATCCAGGTAACGACTTTCCTTAAACTTTAAGTAAAAAATATTTGTATTGATTGATGGTAAAATGATCGATTGGGTTAACTTGTCTTCGTATTTAATGAAGAAATTTTAGTCATAAAAAATAAAACAAGATATAGTGAATATAGAATGAAAATTATTGTTCAGACCAAGCTTCAAACTCTTAAAACACTAAGTAAGATCTGTTTTAGAATCTTTCTTACCAAAATCCCCACTGCATAAATTTTTTCAGATACCTGAGAAAAATATGATGCATGTAGAAGTTCTAGGTTTATAACATTTTGAAGGGTAAATAATCCAAAATGTGCGTATTTGTTGCATTGAAGCAGTGGAAAGGAAGATGTAATAGCTGGCTAATCCACAGTAAGTAAAGAATATAAAGGTTATGATAATAAAACAGTTAATGGACTTTGGCAAATGCATACAATGTCCACTAAAGTTAGGATGATCTCAGAACAGGTGGAAACTATACATTCTCCATGATACACATTTATCATCTTATATGTTCCTTATAATATGCTGATACAGCTAAGTGAAGAAATAAAACTAACCAAATAGAGACCTTTTCACCATAAAATACAATGAAAAGCAAATGTAGAATACTCTGTCATGGCATTGTAAGTTGACTTTCTCCCATATAGGATATCAATACCCAGAGTAAAAAAATACACATATCTAGATATAGGATTGTTAATTGTTTTAAAAAGGCATGATCATTTGGATAGTCACACTACATAAATTGCAGTACAATAATAAAACAGTCTTAAGAATCTAGATGAATGCTTAAAAAGAAGACTTGCAAAATTAAAAAGTTATATTCAAAAGGTCTATTCCTGTTAGCATACGTATACATAAATACATTGTGTTTTAAAAGTACAGAAAATCTCTTGAAACTAAGTTTTGCCATTTTGGTCTTGAAAAATGTTATCAATTAATTTTAGATGGAACAAGATGTAAAAACACAATTTTATGAGGTTAGTCTTTTTACTATGCTACCTGCATAAATTTTGTTTTCTTCAGTTATTTTTGAAAATCATATCAAATGTAATTAAATAAAAAGACATTAAAATATAATCATTTGAAGATGTCAATAAAAATGATGTCTATGAAAGTATTAAATTATACCTCTGTAGACCTATCTATTTTTTTCTTATCCCAGCATTTTAAGGCCTAATATATTTTCATTGCTCCCACTCTTTCTGAGTCTAATTTCAGGTGTCTTGAGAGCATATCATTTATTTCAATAATTCAGAAGACATTTTTATAAAGTTCTATTTTAAAATTTTATTTATCTTGAAATTTTAACACAAAACTAGCATATATTTTAACCCTAATCTGAGTTAAATTAATGGCTATGATTGCAAGATACTAACCTTATCTCCAGAAAGGATTCTAAATTTCAGGTATAACTTAAAATTCTGACCCCCTTCTTTATAGGAGATCATCTTGAAAAGCCTCTCAACTCAATAACTTAAAAAGTTTGTGACATTTTATTGGAACTCCAGAGATATTTCAAAGCACCTATGTGAATGTGTGTGTGAAAGAGGGAGGAGGAGAGAGAGCGAGAAAGGGAGAGACAGTGAGAGAGAGAGAGAGGGACAGAGAGATAGAAGATAGCAAGAAGCCTATTATTCTACCTATGCAAAGACATGCTAAAATCAGAAATGAGGAAGTCTGATGATGAAGACAGAATCTGACGGTTACTCTTTTTCTGAGAATTTTATTTAATACTTAGTCTATCTTTTTAATATTTAAACAGAATATAATTAGGCAGGTTTAGAAAGCATGGTAGCAGTATGTAGTCAGGAAGCAACACAGTCACCTATATGTTCTGAATATCTATTTATTCATTGAATGAAAATAGTGACTCAGGACCAACACTTGCAGATATACCACTCTTCACCTCCTCAGTGGGGAAGCATGCAACCTTTCCAGCTGTTTTCTCAACAGCCCAAATATAAAATAAATCTTTGTTTTTCCATCAAATACTGTTAAGGTTTAAATGTTCTTGCCACCTCTCAGTTTCATTTGAAATTTAATTCCCAATGCAGTAGTACTGTGAGATGAGTCATGTCAGCTCTGGCCTCATAAGTAAGATTCTGTCTGCTTATTGAAAAACTTCATAAAATGTGTCCGTTTTTCTCCTTCCAACTTCAAAAATTCGAGGTTTTCATCAGACACCAATGCCTTGATCTTGGAATTTTCAGCCTCCAGAATACTAAAACTTAGCTTTTGTTTTTATAAATTAGTCTGTAACATTCAGTTACAACAGCACAAAAGTAAGCATTTAATCGATTAGATTTAAAAATCTATAGAAAACTTACCATAAAAGAGGCAATTTTCCAATGCATAATTTAAAAAGTCTGAGTGAACACCAGGGTCTCCTTTTCCCTTTTTAATCTTTTCTAACCAGAAGTCTTGTTTACGTATTTCCTTTTACTAATAATCATTCAACTAAGTAAGCACCATTTATTTAATTTGCCCAATCAATTTTCCTACTGGTGTTGATTTCCAGATAAAACCTTACTACAAAATTATCTGCATTTTAAGAGTTCCTCCTTGAAGTTTCTTGAAATGGTTCCTTTGAAATGGAAAGTATCAGTAACTGTTACCTAACTTTTATATATCCTTGATGGATTGCTTTTATGAACAATACACATGTTGCCATAAAATACCTCTTCTCTGTTTTAAATGTTTAGATCATGAAACAGATAATTGGAAAAACATAGCATTGAAAAAGCACAATAGATTTCTGTAAATATGACTTTTCATTATGGTATTTTTTGTTGTTGTTGTTTTGTTTTGTTTTGTTTTGTTTTGTTTTTGGCACTAGGGATTGAAAGCAAGGCCTTCCGACTGCAGGCACTGAGCTACATTTCCAAATTTTTAATTCTTTTTTTTGTTTGTTTGTTTGTTTGTTTGTTTTCCGGGGGGGTGTTGTTTTGGTTGTTTTTTTTTGTTTTGTTTTTTTGTTTTATTTTGGAGTCAAGGTCTTATTAAGTTGCTAAACTGCCTAGGCTGAGTTCAAACTTTTCATCTTAATATGTCAGTCTTGCAGAGTGCTGGGGTTATAGGTATGTGCCAAAACACCTGACTCATTTAGGACTTTTAAAAAATCATGATTAATGTAAGACATACTTGAGGAATCCCTGATTTTTAGTAAAGTTGAAAATTTAAGCTAAATCTAACATGTTTTATTTTCTTCTTTTCCTACATTTACCCACATGCTATTCCTAAATATTTTCACAAATACTCTGTTTCTTATCCCTCCCAAAATTCTTGTACAAAATGTGTAAGATTTAGTCAGTAGGACAAGAATGAAAAAGGAAAAAAAACTGATTAAGTTTGGCATCTAACATTTTACTATAGCTATTACAAATTGTGCTAGTGTAAAAAAAACTGAAAGAGTAATAAGATCCAAGGTATACAACAGATATAGTGATAACAAAAGGGAAAAAAATGTGCTCAAAAGGAAACAACAACTAAGATAGGGGAAAGGAGAAAAGGAAGAAGGGAAAAGAGTATATGTACTGTATATATATATATATGCATGTATATGCAAGATAGATAACTATACTACTAATCTCTGTTAATTCATCCAAAAGAACAGTTTGTGCTTTCATTGCTTGTCTGATCATTTTTTCATGCTTAAATCTTTTAACCTGAACTACTTCTAAGATAACAATATGCAATATAGTAACTAGTGTTGATTTCTTATTTTTTGAAATTTTGTAACATTTCTGTTCTTTTTTCTGTTTTGCTTTTTAAAGTGAAAAGCAATACTATAGTTTTCTTTATCTACTAGTTATATTTTAATGAATAGTAAAGATTCTACTAACTTAAACCATAAAAATTAAGAAAAACTTGCTGGTAGTTTTCTATTAAGTAGCTGGCAATAAGCAAGATTTTATTTTGAATAAGAAGAATTTTAATACTTAGTCACATCAGTTTAAAATTCTCATTATCAGTCAACTCTTCCACTTTTAGAATGAGCAGCATATTTATAACATAGTTGGCTAATATTTAGTTCACACATAAAGAGAAAAATGGGAAAAGGAAAGCTGGAATATAAAAAAATCAAATACAGTTTCTATTGGTCTCATAAAAACAATTCCAGGAAACATCTATTTCAGCCATGAGTTTTATTTAATGGAGTACTATTCAGCAATAAAAAAGGATAAACTCTAGGTTTTTATAGGTAAATGGATGAGGCCATACTCATAAGTGAAATAAATCAAACTAGCATGTGTAAGCATTGTTTTGTCTCCCTAGTGTAAGAAACTAAAAGAGTAAATAAGATACAAAATCTTCACTAGAAAAAGGGAAATGATACAAAATTTTCAAATGAAAAAAGGAAAACATTGCTCACAAGGAAAGAACAACTGGATAGGTGAAAGAAGAAATGAAGGAAGGGAAAAGAAAAAATGCATATGTATAGATATGATAACTAACATAATTATACTACTAATTTAATCCATTAAAAAGATTGGTTTGTGCTTATATTGGCTGGTTAATTTGCATGACTATATCTTGTAATCTGAGCAACTACTTTGAAGACAATACACAATAGATTAACCACTGTTAGTTTCTAACCATCCTGTTTTGAAACTCTGTATCTTTTTTTTTTTACTTTTCTCTCTTTAAAATAAAAAATATGGAATAATATACATTTAAACTTGCTGAACTATCATTGATGAGTATAACGCCGTTATGCATAAAACTGCAACATTACATGTTATTACAGAGTTAGTGAAATGAGCAACCTGGAAACTTTTAAAATATTCTGACTTTTTCATTAACTGAATTTGACTTACAGTAAATACTTTTCTTTCGATATTCTTCATCACATGTGAAGTATAATCCCGCTCATAAATTTCTGTATCTGTAGAACAAAAGTTCTTATTTTTCCCGTCCAATGCAGATAGGATTAACAAAACGCTGATGATAAAAGAGTAATGTGTTGTTGCTCGTCTCCTACTCAGCATTTTCTGATGGAGACCATCAGACACTAACCTGGATTCTTGTAAATGCAGTGATCTATTCCAGATTTTTCTAACAAAAGTGTTAAATGTTACATGTAGTTGCTGAAAACAAAAGATGTTAGCAATCAAAGACTTAGTTCCTGGAAAGACACTGCCAACTTTCCACACTTTCTGACAGAAAACAGGCAAACAAAACAAAAGAAAACAAAACAAAAAACTTTGAACAAACATAAATGGAAAGTTTCATAATTATAAAGGGATAGAAGGGACTCTTCTCCCATAAAGCGTATTTTCCTGTTTCCTATTATACATTAAAATGCTCATTAGAGACTATATCGTTTTCATAGAACATTTTTAAAATTCATGCCTGAAAGTATGTACATTCTACAGATTTTATTTCTGCAATTCTTTCTGCAATAGTATTTTTGCATTTTTCACTGTACATATCTTGGACTCTCATAAAACAAGATATATAGGATTTCTCTGACAATAGCATCAAGGAAAATAAATGTAATTTAATAGCCTGCTAAGATTATTTAAATTATTAAACCTCCATTTTCCTTAAATTGTTTTTGTTTATATTAATCACAAAGAGATCCTTACCTTTCTTTCTTCACTGAAGGCCTCACAAACAAGCCTAGTTTTTATATTAGATATACAATCATCAGTCCCAGTTTCTAATTCACTGGCCTATCCTCTCTTATCTCAGAAATATTATCTTAGTAGTCCAAAGTTAGTAGTACCAAGAGCATAAGACAATATAGAGACTATTTATATATTTTTATACTATACATATATTGTATGTAGTCTTCTTTCTTTTGGAATAATTACACAAAAACATTTACCTATGTGGAGAGATGCTTAAATGTATCTAATGTAAGTTACCTAGCCTAATTTACCTTTCAGAGTTAAAATGAGATAAATGAGAGGAATGTTGATTTTTCTCCCAACAGATTGCATCTATCAAATTGAGTTTTAAGAGGTATCTAACATAACAAACATATGGCGGCCATAACTCCTACAGTGCATACCAACAAGAAAAATAATCAAAATAACACACCACAAAAACTATCATAAAAGTGAAGTGACCGTTTAATTGTACACGTGGCAATGCTAAGAACTTCTGAAAGGAATAAAATGATTTGCTAGAGAAGTGTCAGGTGAGGTTAACAGTTTCCACTGCGGTAAGTATAGTGTGATCTTCACAGAATCACTAGGAAAACTTCCCAAAACATTTTAATCATCAATAAATACTATCAGTGAAACACTAAAGGAGAAGAAAAAGGAAATTTTATATTAAGTAAACTCAGCAGTTTTTCCTCTTTTATTTTTCTCCAGAGGATTTGATTCAAGCAAAGCATCTTTGGCAAGAAGCATGGCTTGTTATTCTGTCACAAAATAGTCAATAAAAGTGCAAAATTACAAAAGAACCTTAAGGAAGGTGCAGCAATTCCAGGCAAATTTAAAATAGGCTGTTGCATTTAGATAAGCTTTAAAGCTTGCTCTTTCTCGCTTCCCTTTGCATTTTATTGGTGCCACTTCTTTCTCAGCATCTGAACTCTTAATAAGGATGCTTCCATAAAGTGATCACCAAAATATATGTTGGAAATTGGGATTAAGGGTCAATAAATATCTGCCTGACAAATCAGAGAGAACAGTAGACAAGAAAAGGTAGTAAAATATTAAAACAAAAAGGAATAGTCACTGTTTGAGAAAAACAGGTAAACTATAAACTGTGGAGGCAAACCAATTCAGGTTGTTAATAAGCAAGACTTCCTACATTTAACATATTCACACCTATTTAGTACTCCCACAACTGTTCACTTAATATGTTTCCTGAAAATTTTCTATCTCCATAGGTTTAGGGATCATAAGATTATTAGAAATGAGCTGAAACCTAAAGTGCTAAACTTATTTATGTCAAATAACTTTTTGCATAATTTCCTATTAATAGAAAGCTTAGGAGAGGAAGAGAGGTAGGATGCAATATAAAATACATATGAAGGTAAATGGAAAAAGCTTTTTTTTCCAAGTGATGCCAAAGATGGCTGAGTACATTCATGTATCACAACTGGCCACTGTGCAAGAGTCATCCTGATAACAGTGCTTATCAGAAGCTATCTGGATCCTTTACTTTTCATGTGTGATTGCAACAGATCAAGAATTTCTTGGAGAGTGCTGAAGAATTCACTCGAAGGAAGTATGGTCAAATACATCATCACAGAGACTATCTGAAAACACTGATTTAATATTAATCCTATATGAGAAGTCAAAACTAATTTCCCATTGTATCCACTTTGGAGGAGGTCGTCTCTTCTTTGTATAAGAAACCATCATTTCTTACTGAGCCTAAATGCTTATTTGCATAAGGGACCCACATACAGGGTGGCCAGTAAGTCTTAAAATACAGAGTACTACATTCAATGATACATTGCTAGTATAATAAGACCATAGTCTATGTCTCCAATGTTCTTCTAAGAGTATTACTCTTAATTCCTTTCAACGAATACCAAGTTATTCTTTCTATTAGCATGCTTGGCAATTATCCAGGAATTTCTACCAATTTCTTAATGATTCTCTCATTAATCTTCCTATCTTTGAAATTTTACCTTATAATTCTCAATACTCCTGTTTTTAACTCTGTGTCCTCTAAAATCATTTGGTATATGAGACCAGCACAACACACAATGCATTTCAATTTCTCATCATTCATGGGTGTGTAAGATGCTCTACATTACCATAAAACATTAATAGAAAATCAGCTTGTTTTCTTTAGATATTAGAATACTAATTTATTAATATATCTGAAAATTGCTAAGTACCACACCAGACTTTTCATTTTGATAGATCATACATGACAATCTAAAAATTACAGTGCACAGTTCAGAAGGGATGTGGAAATAAAATACAGTGAAAAGAAGACTCTACGAACTGTGACATCTCAGTAAGCAATGACCACACTGTGTATAAGGACTAAAATGTTTCGATGCAAATGATAATTATATCAGAATGCAGTGTAATTTTAACAACTATAACTTACTAGAGATGAAAATTTGGAAAGCCTTAAGGGATGTATCAGGATATTTTCAACGCATTATATTTAACTTACTAAATCATAGTAGATGCCTTTAACCTCAATTATTTGAAAGAAAATGTCAATATTTACTATATATTCATGAAAGTGTATGTGCTATAGTTTTAGCAATGAGAAAATAGTAGGATAATAACATAGCTCTGTCTTCACAGGGTAAAATATTCAAGTTTCACTATTTGAAGTTTCAAAGTAATTGCACTCTTGCCCACTCCAATATCTATCTGATCCACAGACACTCACGTGCCTCAGTATAAGCAACTGTAATCCCATCATTAAAAGACCACTAAATTGACAAGTCAACCATGACTTAAACTGCTGTCTGCAAATTACTTGATTTTTTCGCATTATTCATTCAGCCTAAAGTTTTCACTTGGATATAATAAAGAACCTGACTTGTGGTGAGTAAAGTAAAGCCAGCGCGACAATTCAGAAACAGTGCAGTCCTGATTCATTTGGGCTCAGCTACTATTTCATTACATTGTTGTATTCTGACAGAAGAGATAGTTCCCTTTCATAACAGCACTCAAGGACACCTCTATTAACTTAGTGCCAATTTAAGGACAGCACAGTCAGCAAATCTTTAGTAAAAAGCAAAAAATCTCTCTCTCTCTCTCTCTCTCTCCTGAAATTGAGAAATCAAACTCAAAGATGCTCTTGAATTCCCCAAGTCATTGATAAGCAGCAGCACCCTAATAAACATTTTGAAAGCATGAACAAGGTGAAAACCTTAAGGCAGTCCTAACTAGTCTTAAAGTTGCACATGGAGTGTTTTACTTTTGGTCTGCTGGTTTTTAATCACAGGTGAGTCCTACTAATGGGCAATTTCTGACTAATTAAGGAGGAAAGTAGCCTTGTGTTATACAGATGGCTCACTTTCTTAGTTCACAAACTGCTTTTCCACAGTGCCTTCCTGGGGATCTGTTGGGTTTTTGTCCTGCCTTCTTTAACTGCCTCTGCTTACTACACATCAGTTGCTTTTACTGGCTCTAACTCAGTAATTCCCTTTGAATTCAACCTCTTCTCCTTGTTGTTGTTTTCTTGGTGTAAGATTTCAAATAAAGATCTCCATCGCTTTGGTGTTGCTTTGTTTATTTCTCTTAATTTGCATGGTGCAGAGTACTGTGGAAACAGAGTTCAGTGTCAGAGCATAGCAGCAAAAGCAAATTGTGTGACATGGAGATCACTTTCCCCAAACGGATTTTAAGAAATTTCTTGTGGACTGGGAATGTTAAAGGGTGTTGGAGTGTTATTCTTCTGCTGCTTCTGCTTCTGCTTCTTTTCTTCCTCAGACCACAAATCATTATGTATTTCAGGCTGGACTTGAATTCCCTATGTAGCTCAGGCTGGCCTCGAATTCACAGTGATCCTCCTGCCTCAGCCTCCCAAGTGCTGGGATAACAGGCATGCACTACCACTCTCAGCTTTGGGGTGTTCTTCTGACATGAGTTTTCCCTCATAGTTGAGGGCCATGTTTTTTTTGGGCATTGAAAAATTACTTCCTCCAGGCAATTAGACTTGTGATACTAGATCAGTGGTTCTTTAGTGTCCTGGCACCTCAAAAGCACAAGCAGGACTTGCCAAAATACAGAACTGTGTCCTACTCCTGAGTCTCTAAACACATCTGGGAAGGGACATGAAGATTTGCCTTTTTAATTAGTTTCTAATGTTGCTGACCTCTGTATCTCTACTTTGTAGTGGGTTGCAAGGAAAAATCAAAACAGAAGGTTTACCTTCTAAATCACTCACATGTATTTATATTAGATGCAATAGTAATAATAATAATAATTTTCCTCAACTCTGAGAGCAATAAAGTCTAAGTTTGCCACTCTAGTGAAGTATTTTGGATTAGTGACAGACCAATTTGGATGCTCATTATTAGTCATACATACCAAAGTAATGGAGGCTGTATGACTGTTAATCAAGGCTATCTTCTACTGTTTTGTATTTTCTTGTGAAACTTTGTCTCAATATACAGTCACTCTATGTTCTTTAAACCTTTTTGCCTTTCATGGGTTCTACCTTCTCCTAAGCTATTTTTGGTGAAATAGCTTTAAGACTTGAGATAATCTCAACTATCCAAATGTAAATGTAAACATTGGAAGAAGGATGCAGAAGTATACGTAGCACTTCAGAAAAGTTAAACTGGTGGAGTCTTGCAAACCAAGGGCTAGGAATTAATGAGCAATTTTTTCAGGTTCTTCTAGGATTAACCCCAGATTTGTACTTCTGCTAAAAGATCACATTTTTGAAGAAGCAGTCTGAATCAGGGAACTCAATTCACATCCTTCAACAAGGCACAGTTGATTTTCCCCTATATCCTTTGCTCTGGGGGCTGAACCTTGAGCCTTTTGCCTTTTCTCCCACTGATCAGTGCTCCCAGCCCAAGAGAACCTTTACATAGAGTCCCACCATGACAGTATCCAATTGCAGAATGACTAGTTCTCCTATGTGAAATGAGTGCTTTTGCCACAAAAGAAAGTAATCAGTATCCAGTAGGCCATTTTTATGAGTAACATTTTGAATTAAAAGGCTAAATGTTTCTATTTCAGAAATCTGATTGCCTTGTCTTGTTGCTAGTCACAACAGGAAAAATGATTTTAACATTATTTGCCTTATGTTTTTATCACTCTTGGAAGGTTTTTATATGAGCATTTTTGAATTAGGCAAATAAAACTGATTTGACTCAGTGAAAGCTTTTTTTAGTATTAAGCTTTAAGGCTAGGTCTGAATATCTGTCACCTTGTTTATAGAGGCTAGAAATACATGTTTGTTAAAAAGTTAAAAGAATGGCCTAAGTGCCTGCCTGGCAGGCATGAGGTTGTGAGTTCGATCCCTGGTACCAAAAAAAAAAAAAAAAAAAAAAAAGTTAAAAGAAAATATTATTGAACACCTAGGTTAATAGAAACAATAGCTTAATAAAGAACACCTTTGTTGGCATTTTAAATAAAATGTCTTCCTCAAGGCCAGCCTGAACTATATAGTAAGACTCTCTCTCAAAAAAAAAGTCTTAGTTTTAGTTTAACTAGAATTTTTAATACTACTTGTATTTAATCTTGGAAAGAAAAAAGTATGCAGTTCTTGATGGTCTGCAAGAACATCCTAAGATTTAAAATACTTCCAGATTATAAAACCTTTGTTAGTCCACTAATGGAGTCATGAAATGTCAATTTAAACAGGTAGATTATTCAGTAAGTAACAAAAGACCAGATCATTGGTATAAAAGCTATTATTTGTCTTACAGAACTAAAATACATAAAATGACTATATACAGAAAATTGGCTAATAGAATTTGAATTTAAACTGCAAAAGAAGGCAAAACTCAGAACAATCTGGAGAAAAATAATTTGAATAGTCATATTTGAGAATCAGGTTGCAATATATCCTTGATTTAATAATTTTACAAAAGCAAAAATGACAAGCCATCAACTCAATTTTTCCTACACTGGAGCAACCAGGAACCCAAGCAAAGACAGATCTGATACACTAACCAAGAAATCTGCTAGATATTAAAGTCAAACTGATTCGTAATTCATCATGGAATAAAGCCATACTAGAGTGATTTTGTTTCAAAATGGAAATAAGCAAATTAGCACAATTGGAAGGGCATAGTTCATAGAAATAACAAATAAGACACAGCAAAGTATTTTTCTTGTTTTTTAAAATAATTTAAAATGTAACAAAGATAGTAACTTACTCTTTGACTTCATTGGCTAAAATGTAGGAAATATAGCTTCAAAGAAATCTTACCAATGCTACTTTTATTACTGAAATATCATCCATTATAGGGTGTCCCCTTCTAAATTGTCTTAAGAAATTTTCAAAGGACTGGATACACAAGAAGAATAAAAGTTGTTTGGTTTCATTAGTGTACTTTATTTGAAATTAATTTATGTTACTCTAGAGTTAATCTCTTCTAAAAATAATTACTTGAATTTCTCATGGAAGAATTCTGTTCTCCTTTTGACTACCTAGGAGTAATAACCACATTTCTTCACTTTTTTATCTGTCTTTCCTAAGAAAAAAAAAAGCACAAATAACTTTGGTTAAGCTATGAATGTCAAACACAAATAATTTAGTATAGTATTTCTGACACACCTGACTTCCTATATCTCTTTAAGCTTGACTTTCCTAGTGCCAATTATAGAAAGAAGATTCATTATATTTGCCATTTTCCTTTTTTGCCGATTCTTGTTTGATAACCCTTAAACATCTAGGATAAATTGAAATAAGAGAGAATGGCCAAAAACAAAAATGCTGTTACGGGTAACATCAACCTGTGTAACAAACTTTTGGAGCTAGAATTGTTTGGATATTTTAGAGCCAAGACTACTTGTCAAACATGGCTTAATTAAAATAGTCAAATTCACTTTTATGTCTATCTATCTCTGTAATTTAGGAATATTCAAATGGAGCCCAAAGATAACCAAATGATTCATTCTTTTGTTCATAAATCAATTATTCAGTCAGCAGCAAGTATAAGCAAAAATACTGTATCAAGTAGGGAGATGTGTGAGACATGGCATCCCTCACTCAGCAGCTAACAGAAAGCTAAGACAAGAATCGGTTTGTCTTGAAATCATTAAAGAGCAAAGATGAATGTGTCTGATGTGCAGAGGAAATTATAGGCAAATACAAATTCGTGTAGACCTTTTGGGAATGAAAATGGGACCTAGATATAGAAGGAGAGTTTATGAAGGGGAGCGGAAAAGAAAGCAAAAAAGATTCAGATGTGATATGTACATGGACCAACACCCTTCAGTGCATTCATCATTATGTATCACAAAATAAAGTAATAAAAATGTGTGCAACAATTATGTTTAAAAACTATAGCCAAGCTTTGGCACCCATGCTTTGCTGTGGCCAATGGAAAATTAATAATAATGACAGTAATTATTGTAGTCCTTTAAATAAAAAGTCATTAAAATCTAATATTTACATATTTAGGCACTGGGTTATCTCATTTAATTCTCACAACACCAATAAAAGAGGTTTTAATTTTATTCTGTTCTCAGATATAGATAGTGAGGTGCAAGAGAGTAAATAATTGGTTTAGTGGTACACAGCTACTAAGTTAAATTCTTTTCCATATACCTAAAGTTTTGAGTATACGCTCACATAATTGTTTATGCAACTGTTTATAACTTTAAACCAATATTGTTATATTTAACATTAAATTTAATTATATATCATGATAAGTAAAGGTGTAATTTCAACTTGCTTTCACTAAAGTAAATTTAATCAGATAACAAGTTTGTGTTTACTACTCGGGACCTAGTTTCCTCTGCCTCACTTAGCAAAAAGCCATAAACAGACCACCTTTAAATTATTTTGACTTTTAAAAACTTTTACCTTTTAAAAATTCTGTGTTTAAGCCATAGGTACAAAGAAGTAAAACGCAAAACCAATATGCTTAACAATTTACTAATCTAAAATATATGAAATATGTAATAACAATTTTAATAATTTTAACTGGAACACATTTGTTGATTGGGAACTCACAACCTGATTGTTTTATAAAAGAAGATTTATAGAAAATAAATTACAGAAAAAAATTAGAGCCTAAAATCTTGATTTATATTCTTATTAGCTCTGCTACTTGTTAACTTGACTAATTGGACTGTCTGTACTTCAGTTTTCCAAGTTGTGAAAAATGGACAATAATCTGTGAAATTTTTGTGAGGAGTAAACAATAAGAGACATTATTCACTTCATGACTAGGTAATTTGAGCCGCATTGTGCATACATTATCTCCATTTCACAGATAGTATAAGAGAGACTGTTATTTTCATTTTGCATCAAAAAGAAGTTGAAAATTCTTTTCTAAGATCACACATCTTAGAGAAAAACTAGTCTCTACTCCACTCTAGATTTCTCTAACTTTTGTATGGTGCTCTGAGAAACATGAAGACTGATGCTAAAATAACAATTTCTTACATACGTAGCTGGCTGAATTGATCTCTAAATCATTAGGCACTTGGAAGATTGATCTTGACTCAGGGACTGTTAGAGGTGAAGAGATCTTAAAAACCATTTAGTTTAAATGCAAAAAGGCAATGAAAACCTTAACACAGTTTCTTTACTTGCCTAAGATTTTAAAGGTAGTCAGAGAATAATTCTTGCCTATGAACAGAATCCTAACCTCCAATTTAGTATTTTCCTTCACTAATGAGCTAGAAATTACAGATTAATCACACCTTTAACAGAAGACATGAAAAAGTAATTATCATTTCTCTTTCGAATTTTAAGTAAAATGAGAGTCCCCGATTCAAGTAACGTTACTTGATTAATTTTATTGTAGCTCTGTTTTTTCTTTTTAATGTTGGTTACAAGCTGTAGTATTTTCTTTATTCATTCACTCATTCATTATTGTCAACATTTTCACTTTAGGGAAGGCTCAGTGAGGAAATTCTCATTTGGTATGTGTTCAATACTAGTAAAACCTAAGAAAAGGTTTAGATTCCTGGCATGGCTAGGCACCTGGGACATTGTGAAGCCTCTCAGCAAATTCTTGTTTGGGGATCATGGAATGATTATTAGATGCAAAGGACAGTGTTGTAATACAGTCACTAAGAGATATGCCTCTCACGAGTAATGGAGAGATGAAATGACTTGTTTACCAAATCCCTCATGTGTTAGTGTGAGCTGCCTTAAAAACACACCACGACAAGATAAAATGTACAAAGACTTCAAGGAAACACCCATGAGAGAAGATAGAGAAAGAGCCTGTAAATGTTGATTACTTTCAAATGATAATACCATTTAAGGAAGGTGAAAGGAAGGCAGGCTGGGGTTGGAGGTATCTCTGGCTGCTGTGAAATGTAAGAAGGTTCAGGCAATCCTTAAACTGAATTTGCCTATAAACGGAATCACATATCCCCCAGGAAAAGGCTTGCTTAGTATCGTCTCGGTGGCTTGTGAATTGCTAAGAGCAGCCCTGAGATGAATATGTAGCTGTAATAATGGATTTCAAAGCATACCAGCAAAGAAACCGTGACTGATGCACCCTGCGGTTTACCATCTGCGAGGTGTGTTCTCATGGTCTTCACGAATCATACCCAAGGCCTTAGTCCTACATGATATTTGAGTACTATGTAGGTAGGTGGATAAGAAAGCTCTAAAACAAAAAGCTTTACATTAATTTTCTGCCAACCAGTGACAATACTGGTTAAAACAGAAGGCAAATTGAATTATTATAAAATGTTCATTTTATTTCTTGCCTACCTGAGTTTTTTAACTGAGGTTTTTACTTGCTGCGTAAAAGAGAATAAAATGATTCTAAATGGAATGAAAAGCAACTGGTTTTGAGATTTTTTAAGGCAAAAGACAAACTAGAGAAGTTGAAAGGAAGCAGAAAAAAAGTCTGGTTACAGCACACAGAATGGGTGTGAGAATAATGGTGAATATTGATGGATGAGTATACGATGCCTTGTATTTAGGAGTACACAAAGTTGTACATACAGGTGTTCAGCTCTGCCATGTATCTGAAATGAAACACGGGATAGTTATTACCTTTTGTGAACTTCAGCTCTGTCTATAAAATAGAAATGATATAAACTATGCTATAGGGGAATGATGAGGATTAAATAAGATAATATGTTTCAGTCACTCACAATAATTTCTAAGGGCTAAAATTGCTGGAATTTATCATAGAACCTATCCCATCATCTAAGAAAAATACTCCCTACTATTATTAGGTCTTATTCATAAAAATGTGCTAAGAAGGAAAGAATGACAAGATGAATGAGCTGAGTGCAAATTGTTTAGTATATCACAGCTATATTTCCTGGTAGGTGTATGTTTTTGAGGACTAGCCCAGTTTTAGATAGACTGTGTTCAATTAGCATCTCAGTTATAGTGTGACTATATCTGCAATCATTTTCATGATTATGTGTATTAAAAATGATACTAGGGGCTCCATTTTATTTTTAGTAAACTGGTTTGGTGGTAAGTTTCACAGGACTGAAATCTGCTAAACAGTCACTGACTGAGTCTTGCAAGATTCCTGTGTATACCTGGCAGAAACAGAACATATGAAAAAGGGAAGCTATGAAAGACTTTGGTAGAAACAGGAGATTAAAGGTAGGCTGCAGGTACTACCAACAAGTACCAAGAAAGAAGAAAAAAGAAAGGAAGAAAGAAATAAAATAGTTGAACAGTAGCTGGAAAGTAGTTCAAAAACAGGAAGATATAATGATAAAGAAACCAATTTAAGTAGTAAAGAAGTAGTTAATGGAGGGTTGGTAAGAACTTGGACATAATATTCAGTCATACATATCCTATTCTGGTAGATGAGTATGGAATTTATTGGAGGGATTTGAGATCTGAATAAGGGAAATAGGCTAGTTGGCATAGTGTAAGAAGAATTGAATGATTAAAGACTGAACTAAAGTGGTGGCAATGAGATTGAAAAATAGAGCATAAATTTTAGATATGTTAAGCAGAATAGCCCTGACTTTGGTACTGAATCACTGTAGTTTGGGGAGTAGAGAACCATAACTCTTTTATGATGGCTTCCAGAACTCAGTCAGAAAGGATTGGATAGATAGAGGTACCATTCATGAGTTAGTGAAAAAGGAGAAGGAATCAATGTGGGATACCAGGAAATGAAGGATGATGAGTTCACATAGAAAGCAAACTTAAGGTTTTGCTTTTTGCTTTTGTTGTGTTTGATCTTTCCTATTCTAAAAATTTAGTCTCTTGCAACTTCAATTACTGTATCTTAGAAATGGAAATCCTATTATTTTTTCCAATCTGAAAGAAGAATCTCTACAAAGTCTACATAATAGAAGGAAGGAGGAGGAAAAGGTGGGTGGGAAAGAGGAGGAGGAAACACCTGAAAAAGTCTTTTGTATATATAAAAAAACCTAGATGCTTTCAAGAGTGTTCCATGTGCAAAACTCATTAAATCAAAATATACTGTCATAGGCTTTTAGATTCATAGACTTTTAGAACTGAAAGACACCTTAGAGATTAT